>LBNU01033861.1:6857-26576 GCA_014162995.1 Artemisia annua
TTAAAACATGTGAATTATGATTTAAAAACCGCGGGTGATCATCGAAAAATCCAGTTGAATGAGTTGAATGAACTCGAGATCAAGCTTATGAAAATTCTTTGATTTATAAGGAGAAAACAAAACGGATTCATGATTCAAAAATCAAAAATCGTGTTTTTAATGTCGGAGATCAAGTTTTGCTTTTTAACTCAAAGTTAAAAATATTTTCTGGAAAGCTAAAGTCCCGTTGGTCTGGACCATTTACTGTTGCCCAAGTTTTTCCATATGGTACTATTGAACTTTCTCAACCAAATGGGCAAAATTTTAAAGTAAACAGTCATCGTTTGAAACACTACTTTGGAGGAGATCTACCATCGGTGATCCCGGATCTCCAAACTTTCCCCAAGGACAACTAATTCGGGGATAGAGTCAAGCTAAGTGACTCAATGATCAAAAACAAAGCGCTTCGTGGGAGGCACCCCATGCTTATCCTTTTTTAATTTATTATCTAATAAGTAACGCGAGGAGGGCGACCTCTTCCAATCTTGTGTTTGCTTGGTTGTTTGTGTTTGTGCAGGATTTCTCCAATTCATGATGACTCTCGTGCTCGTGTTTCATCTCATCTCCACTCGAGTCCCATGTCTTGCTTCTATCTTGGAAATCCTATATCCAAATCTAATCGACTAATGGTATCTTTGGCATACTTAATAAACGGCCTTAGATTTATTATTAGGATTACCCTTACCTTTTAAACATTGAGGACAATGTTTATCTTTAGTCTGGGGGGGTGAATCTTCGATTTGATTGACCTAGCACTTTCATCTTTGTCGTTTACTTACGCAACCCCGTTTTCCTCAAAAAAAAATCCAAGAAATTGAAAAAATTTTGAAAAATTTTCAAAGCAAAAAGCACAAAAAATGAGAAAAATATAAAATACAAAAATAGAATAAAAGTTTTAACACCGCGTTTGACTTTCCTACTAGGTAAGAGTGGGAATGAAGTTTTGACTTGATCCGGGCGTGTTGAGCCCTAGCATGTTCCCTTAACCAAAGATGATCATAAAAGCTTTTGCTAGTTTTGTACACAAGGAGCCACTCTTTTGTCGGCTCCCGTACTTTACTTTATATATGCATGGCTTGAAATTATCGGCTAAGTATCTGCGGATCTCATTATTTGAGGTTTTCAAAATGCGGAGAATGAGATATGATAGTGTTTATTTAGAAGTTAGTTTCCATACGTGGAGTAGTGGTTCTCTTTAAAGCTCATAGAAGGTACTTGTGGCCTTTCGTTCCCATCAGCTTGTTTCACCCCATATCTTGTGTGCTAATTAAAGATGTTAGGTTTAGACGATAAGTAGTTCTTTATCTTCTTGAGAGAATCTTTGCTTGGGAAATTGGGTACACATCATGGATACACGTCAATTGAGTTGTATTGTATATCGTTGAATAAGCGTAATACGCATGTGGTTTCGGAGCTACCCAAAAGCCCGTTGTTATGAGCTAAGGTGCTTTAAGACTTCGGATTGAGATCGGACCTTGGATCCTAGATTCCAACCTTAGCAGTTGGCGGTAGGTCTTGGATTGAAACCGTGAAGGTTCGGAGTCGAGAAGTTACTAAGGCAAGAAAAAGAAAAAAAAAAGTGAAAAAAAAGTATCAAGAAAAGAAAAAGAAAAAGAAAAGAAAGAATAAGGATGTATGTTGAAGATTTATGGACCAAGAGTTCTAGTGTTAAGACTAAAGTTGGTCGCGCGTGAGGTGCATGTTACGATCCTAGATCGGACGCATGAGGTGCACGTGAAATGTACTCGCCAACTTATGTCTATTTATGATGTATTCCAAAGTCTTTGTATGTATCCAATATCCTTGATGTGGACTACATTTCTCTTGCATACCTTCTTAAGGGAAGATCGATAACTACTTAGCGTTTGAATTTGATATCTTTATCGGACTAAATCATATTGAAACGAGAAAATATGAAGCAATTCATCTCTCAAATCAATTAAAAAATTCTAGATGCACTATGATTTGGGAGCGAGAGGTGACCACACACAAGTAACTTCCATGAGTGGTATTGGTATCTAACGTCTAAGTAAGCGGTGATCTCGTTTTTGCACTTAGTTTGGGAACTTGTGAAAAATCAGGGACGATGAATTTAATCCAATCGGTCACTTTTCTATGAATCGTGTTCTTGCTCTATGACCCTTAATCGTTATCAAAAGATAATGAAAGTCATTCACACCGTCATATGCTAAAATAGTGTAATATGTGATGTACATAGTCAAAAACGGAAAGCCGGGGCGTTTTAGGGAATAAATGATTTCGAATTTCTCTTGAACGTTTTGCTACTTTTCAAAGTTAGTAAGGAGAGGTTTTGAAATTATTTACCCTTAAGGCGTGATGTGATTACATTGCGTGAGGACACGCAATACCTTAGTCTGGGGGATTTTGATATGTGCTTATTCACATATCTTTTATTCACCATTATTAGACTATTTTAGACCAAAAACTAACGTTCAAAGCCAAAGATATCGTGTTTTTGTGTTTATGACTGTGCAGGTATGGATATTGCTAAAACATCACAAAAAGCAACCTAAAAGCCCAAAAAGAGCACGAGATGTGGAAAAGAGTTTGAAAGAGAAGCAAAAGAAGAAATCTACTCATGAAAAGCCCGTGAAGATGAATTATTTCTCAAAGGCTCAAGAAAGTACAAGAGACACTTAATCAAAGCTCATTGATGATTATGAAGCTATAACTTTCTAAATCCGAGCAAGTGATCACTTTTACATTATTGAAGATCTTTGGAAAGCTCGTCAACACATCACCTCAAAGTTACAAGGACTATAGTCGTGTTTTAGAAAGTTAAGATAGTGTCGTATCTCTAGTTTATGCTTTGTATGAACAAAATTATAAAGACTAAGGGGCTAAGTGCAAAATGTAAAACAAGGGATTAGTCACCTAGACTCCCTTAAATACCACCCCATGGCCTCATTTAGTCTTGGTTAGTTTTTTGTTTTTCATAATCCTAGTTTATTTTCATGTTGTAGTGTAAGATTTTTATAATGCAAGCTTTTTATTTCATGTCCAAGTCTTTTACTTTGCTTATTTCCTAGCTTATTTGCATCTTCTTTTCATCTTATTCAAGCTTCTTACTTCTATCTTGATTCAATATAAGCTCATAAAAGTCTTGCACCACCTTTGCATGAAAAGAAATTTTCGTGCCTTATGATTATGACTTGAGCTTATTTGGGTTTTGCTAGCTTGTGAGAGCTTTTGTTTTGTTTTTGTTTAGCTTATTTACAAGTTTCCAAGTCGTTATCTTTAGCTTTTTAATCTTTATTTTGAGTCTAAACTAGCTTTTCATTTACAAGCCCTAGAAATATGTTTTGCTTATTTTGATTAGTTGTGTTTTCTATAGCTTATTTTGAGTATTGGTCTTGCTTAATATTGAGTTTAAATAAGTTTTCTTTAAGTTTTTATAAAAACTTCACGTAAAAAATAATAGTTCGTACCTCTTAAACCCCTAAATAGCGAGTTTGGTAACTAGGGTTTAGTAGCGAGTATGGGGTGATGTTACATAGCGAGTAAGCTATTTATTTTTGGTCTAGCGAGTTTCATCTTGGCTAGATAGCGAGTTTGGTCTTGGCTAGAACTCTAGCGAGTTTCATCTCTAAACCCTAGCGAGTTGATTTTTTCTTTGATAGCGAGTTTGATAATTTTTTGTGTACTTAGCGAGTATGATTTTTATTGAGTGTCTAGCGAGTTTGTCACTTGATCCCTAGCGAGTTTGATTTTTTTTACGTAGCGAGTTTCTTGATTTTTTAAAGTTAGCAAGTTTGGTTTTGAAAGTTTGGTAGCGAGTTTGGGTTCACATAGCTAGCGAGTTTGAAGACTTGGCTAGCGAGTTTGGTTATTTTTTATACATAGCGAGTTTCATATTTATTTTGTCTTAGCGAGTTTAGATTTTTATTTACTTTAGTTTTCGAGTCTTAGACTTTTAGTGTCGTGTCTTATTTATTTCTAAAGTCGAGCTAGGCTTATTTGCACTCCATCGTTTATCGAGTGGAGTTTACTTTTATTTATTTCATACCGTTACTCTGTCGAATTTTCTTTTAAACCTTTTAACTTAGTTTAATTTTCTTTCCGTTAATTAAAATACAAAACCACAAAAACATTTACTTATTTCTTTCTTTCTTAGTTTAAACTTTTATTTTTTTTTGCTTTACTTAGTCTCATGTTTCCTTTCATGGTTAAACTTATTTCTTTTCTTATCGTTCTTTATTTCATTTAAACTTTATGCAATCCTTTCGTAGTATAACTNATTTGCACTCCATCGTTTATCGAGTGGAGTTTACTTTTATTTATTTCATACCGTTACTCTGTCGAATTTTCTTTTAAACCTTTTAACTTAGTTTAATTTTCTTTCCGTTAATTAAAATACAAAACCACAAAAACATTTACTTATTTCTTTCTTTCTTAGTTTAAACTTTTTATTTTTTTTTGCTTTACTTAGTCTCATGTTTCCTTTCATGGTTAAACTTATTTCTTTTCTTATCGTTCTTTATTTCATTTAAACTTTATGCAATCCTTTCGTAGTATAACTAAAACAAAATCAAATCTTTTCAACCCATTCATCTCACATAACTCACGACTTGAGTGACTAGATCAATTTCAACGCTCGTTGGGACAACGATACCCGTGGTTCTTGCTTTCACTAGCTAGAATTGCGACGATCAAATTTATGGCGCCGCTGCCGGGGAGCGGTTGATTAAGATTAAGTCATTCGTCGTTCGAGACTTGTGTTTTGAAGAACCTTCTTTTAGAAGTTAACGCTTTTCTTAATCATAAAAACAACTAAAAATTATAAAACCTATAAAAGCCAAAAATATTTTCTATTTTCTTTTACAAACTTATAAAAACAAAAAGATTTTCCTTTCTACTTTATTTTTCACTTTGATTTGTTTTGATTTGCATGATCACTCGCTCCAAGTCTAACTTGAACGAGCAACCTTCTTCTTCTACAGTGCCTTCTAACTGCAGTCAACCTCTTTCATCTCTTTTACACCTAAAAACCCATTTAGTACCAATTGCCCTTTTTCCATTAGGCAAATCCACCAAGGTCCAAACTTCTTGTAATCTAAATTGAAGAAGCTCTTCTTGCATGGCTTCTACCTAGCTTGAATCTTGTAATGCTTTATAGGCATTTTTGGGTTCAACTTGTGATAGGAAACAAGCAAATAGACAGTTTTGCAGATCTTTATGACTGTTTCTTTGATGAAGAGATCTTACAAAGAAAGCTTTGTGTAAGATATCTTTTTGCTCTTTAGTCATCCTCCTAGTTTGCACAGTTGATGATGGATTACCCAAAATGTTTTCTTTGGGGTGAACTTTGTGAACTCTTGTAGTTTTGGTTGGACTAACTGGAATACTAGATTCCAAATTAGTAACATCTGCTGCAGCTCCAAAGATTTGAGGATCAAGAGCCTCATCATCAGTATCAGAATAGATCTCTGTCAAACCAGGTGTAGTGAATCATCAGGGTATGGTGAATCAGCAAAAGATATACCCTGTGAATCAAAAGTTGGAAACTTGTGTGTAGCAGTAGTGTTGCTAGGTCCAGCAGCAGAGTGTTCATTAGCAATAGAGTTATGAAGACTGCTGCTAGAAGTAGTTTCCTTAGGTTTTTCCACCACTTCATAAACTTTTGGTTCTCCCTCACTTCCTTTAGGAGAATCTTGGACAACATCATCTTGTGAGCTCCTTTCCTCCTGTGTAGGAGAAATATTTGGTCCAAGGCTCAATTTTTCAATCAACACAAACTCCTTTTGGGAATTAGCTTCCTTAGCAGCAGAGTCATTTGATTGATTACCTGCAAGAGAGTTAGTATCCATTCCTGCAAACACTGGCTCATAATTCATGGTTTTGGTTAGCATATCAATATCAAATAGCCATTCTGGTCCAGTTCCTGCACTATTGGTTTTATTCTCATCAAACTCAATATGCAGGTTTTCTTCCACAAATCTAGTTCTTTTATTGTATACTCTATAAGCTTTACTATTGACAGAGTATCCAACAAAGTAACCTTCATCAGCCTTTTCATCAAACTTGCCTAATTGGTCTTTGGTATTTAAGATGGTAATAGGACACCCAAATGGTCTAAAGAATGCTATCATTGGCTTTTTACCATGAAATAATTCATAAGGGGTCTTATTATGAGGCTTAACTACCTTACTCCTATTTTGCACAAAGCAGGCAGTGTTCACTGCTTCAGCCCAAAAAGGTATAGGTAATTTTGAATCTGACAACATAGTCCTAGCAGCCTCAATCAATGTTCTATTTCTCCTCTCAGCTACACCATTTTGTTGAGGAGTTCTAGCAACACTGTACTGTCTTAAAATACCCTTACCCACACAGAACTGATTCATTGTATGATTCTTAAACTCAGTTCCATTGTCACACCTTATTATCTTTACCTTGTGATTTATTAGGTTTTCTATTCTAGTTATGAACTCCTTAAGAATTTCAGGTGTTTCATCTTTAGTAGCTAGAAAGAATACCCAAGTAAACCTACTGAAATCATCTGTGACAACTAGACAAAATTGCTTCTTATTCAGACTTTTCACAAAAACAGGTCCAAATAAATCCATATGAAGCAAATGCAAAGGCTCATCAATAGTATTCACAACTTTGGACTTAAAAGATACTCTGTGTTGTTTACCCTTTTTACAGGCAACACAGGTTTCATCATTTTCAAAAACCTTTGAAGGTAATCCTCTTACAAGATTACTTTTTACCAATTTATTCATGGTTTTGAAATTTAAGTGTCCAAGTCTCCTATGCCATAATTTGGATTCATCAAAGGTGGCTTTAGCAAAAAGACAAGTTACATCTCTTCTAGGAACTATGTTCTTTATATGATCACTGTATATGTTGTCATTTCTTGGAACTTTGAGTACCACATACTTGTCATCTGGTAACTTAAAGTCAGAAGAAAGGACAAGACATTCAGTGTCAGTAAAAAGAACAAAATTCCTTTTGTCACACATTTGTGAAACACTAAAGAGATTAAACTTAAGTCCTTTAACTAACATCACATTTTCAAAATTCAAATTTCCAGTTTTTATAGTACCAATACCAACAATTTTTCCACCTGTAGGATCATTACCAAAAGCAACACATCCACCATCAATAGGCACAAAATCTTCAAGTTGGGATATGTCACCAGTCATATGTCCAGAGCATCCACTATCCACAATTCCTTGGTCTTTTAGCTTGTCTTGTAGATTGCCCTGCACATAAAGTAGAGAAATTAGTTTCTCTTTTTGACCCAAGCCATTACTGACTTGGATCTGCCTTGTGCATCAACATAGTTATATTTAGTAAGATCCATTGATGCACTGTTGTTGTTGGAAACTTGAGTTAAAGCATTTGATTTTGGTTTCCAACTCCAACAAGCTGAGGCCTTTACAGCATAAAAATGATTTCCAACAACTGTATTTGGTAACTTTTTAGGCACAGCAGTAGAGTAAATTGCCTGAGCAGCAGAGTTTACTCTTGAAGTAGCAGCAGACCCAGTTGTTTTATTTTGAAAAGGCCTTTTTGGTTGAGCAGTCACAATAGATCTAGTAGCACCAGATCTCAGTAACACTGCCCTTGGAACCATATTTCTTTTGGGAGGTGAGTGATCTCTTTTTGAAAAGTTTTGATGATTCACTCTTGTATATTGGTTCCAAACTGGTTTTTGATAGTTAGCACAATTTGCTTGAAGATGCTCAAAACTACCACAATTATAACATGCCTTCTTTTTAAGATAAAACTCATTTCCTAATCTGTTTGAGACTAGGCCATTGAAGTTTCTTTGGTTTCCCCTAGGCTTGTTATTGAACCTTTTCATATGATCTCTAGGTATCTCTTGGTACTCAACAACCTTTTTAGACAAAGCATGACCTAACACAGGTTTTAGAAACTTATCCTGATTAATTTTAGGCTTGACAACTTGAGGAATCTCTTCCTTTTTAGCACACTGTGTTAGCCTAGCATCACTCTTTGACACATTAGAACTTTGTGTTGACCTAGTGGTTGGCTCATCTAATTCATCTTCACTATCTGACACCCAATCTTCAATGATTGGTGCATCAGAATTCATTTTTGCAACCTCTGGTATAACACTAAGTGACTTACTAAATTCTCCTGCAGATTTTATAAGCCCTTCAACATCTACAAATGACAGTTCTTTCCCTGGTGGTGCAAGTGCACTTTTCATGGGAGGTGGAACCTCATTGTATCCTATGCCACTATGCTTTCTCATCAGTTGACACTCAATTATGTTTTTATCATGTTCATTAAGTATAGAAGTAGCATACTTTTGTTTATCAACTCTAATAATGTGCTTATCTTTTTCCTCAATAGCTAAATCTCTAGCTTTTTCAGCCTCAACTAACTTTCTTTTAAGCATTGCTATTTCAGCATTTTTAATTTCAATTTCTCCATCCTGTATGTTTAACCTATCAACATACTCAATCTCACATTCTTTCATATAGTCAAGTTTTCTTTCAACATTTTCAATACCTACTTTATAACCTATGTTATCAAGTCTCAGAAACTCAACTTCTTTTATCAAACTCTCATTCCTAGCCTTAAGTTCTTCTATAGTGTCAGCACATGATTTAAAAGAACAAGAAGATTCATTAGATTCATGTGATACCTCAGAATCTGAGCCAGATGATGAAGAAGCATAAGCCATTAGAGCAAAGTTATGCCCTGTAGTTGTCACTGCAAGCAGGCCATGGTTTGGTTCTTCTTGTGCCAAGTCACTCCAGTCATAATCTCCCAAACCATCACAAGACACCAAAGCAGTAGTTGGCTTTGACTCTTCTGCAGCCTTCTTGGTTGTGTCAACATTCTTCTTGGGAGCTCTGCATTCTCTGGCAAAATGTCCTTTCCTATTGCAGTTGAAGCACTCCATCTTTGACTTGTCAAAACCCATGTTTCCCTGTGGATTATACTTAAGTTGCCTTCCAGTTCTTTTTAAGAACTTTCTTGCCCTTAAAGTCAGCATAGCCATTTGCCACTTCATATCAATTTCTTCCAGATCATCAGAATCAATATGATCAGCATCTTGGTTTAGAACTTCAGTAGCTGTGGTGAGATCAGCCAAGAATGCACACAGAGCAGCATCACTTGCAGTGTTCAAGTTATTAGAACTAGCAGCAGAGATACTAGTGCTAACAGTAGAGACACCATAAGCAGCAGAGTGACCCTCTAATGAAGTATTGCCTTTGGTAGAAACAAAAGCAATATTTTGAGCTGCTGATGATGAAGTAGACGAATTTGATGCACCCTTCAACTCAGTTTCATCAGGCTTCAAGTTGTTGTATAGATCATCCAAGCTCATTGTATCAAAATCAGCTTTGTTTCTCCACACAACAGTTTGCATGCTCCATTCAGGTGACAGGCTTCTAATAAATTTGAGATTTGTATCTTCTTGAGGGACAATGTATCCAAGAAGCTTTAAATGACTTACAAGCTTTTGGAGTCTGTTGTAAGTACCATCAAGATTTTCTCCACAGATAGCAGTGAAGTTCTCAAATTGATGCTTCAAAGCATCTTTCCTAGCCTTCTTAGTGGCATCATTGCCACCAAATCTTGTTTCAATAGCTTCCATAAGCTCCTTAGCAGTATCAATGGGTTCAAAATCAACCTGAAATTCATTGGGTAATCCCATCAGGAGAATACTATGAGCTTTTATCTCCAATTTCATGAGATCATCAGCTTCCTTTCCCTTGATTCCAACTTCCTTGCCATCAAAAGTCACTGAAGTTTTAGTACCCTTGACAATAGCATCCCACATCTTGTAGTCAATCATCCGGATGTATTGCCTCATCCTCATCTTCCATATCTCATACTCACCTTGCTTCAGCATAGGAACCTTTGAGGAAGTAACATATGAGTTTCATCACCCATTGCTTCAGATGTGTTAACAGACAGAACTTGAGAGAATGTTTGAGTTCTTCTTGATCACAGCTTCTAGATCACAACTCTGATACCACTTGTAGATCCCAGTTGAGCAATTGATCTAGTATTATTATCTTAGATAAACCAAGACAATAATGTATAGAAGCTGACTTGTTACAAACTTAATCAATATGCGGAATTTATTTATTAACTTAAGAGGAACACAAACACAATAATATCACCAACTAAACACTTCAATATATTGAATACGAGCACTCTGAATAGTGCTAGGGTTTTGCAACCTTGAAGTGAATACAATGCTAGAATAATTCATACTCTAGTCTAACCCTAGGATCTCCTTTTATACACCAAGGAACCCTACAGGCTTACATACAACTTCCTACCCACGACTATGATCTTCTAAAATTATAGAATATTACATAATATCTATACTATAAATACAAATATTCGTACACAAACTTATCACATAACAGCAGAGTCTCAGCAGTATTCTTCCAGCAGTAGAGTCTCAGCAGTAGTCTTGTCTAGCAGTAGAGATTTTGCACTTAGCAGTAGACTTGACTAGTTAGCAGCAGTGTAGCATCCAGAAGTAGAGTTACTTCAAAACCCAACACGATCAAAAGAGTTTCCAAAGACTGAAAAATCATCCATGAAGACCTCCATGCTCTCTTCCATTAACTCATGGAAGATTGCAGTCATGCAACGTTGGAAAGTGGCGGGAGCATTACATTGTCCAAAGGGCATTCGTTTGTAGGCGAAGGTGCCATAAGGGCATGTAAATGTAGTCTTTTCTTGGTCCTCGGGAGCGATAGGGATTTGGAAATACCCTGAGAACCCATCCAGGGAGCAGTAGTACTCATGTCCTGCTAATCTTTCCAACATTTGATCGATGAATGGGAGAGGGAAATGATCTTTTCGGGTTGCATCATTCAACTTCCTATAATCGATGCATACACGCCACCCAGTTACTGTTCTTTGAGGCACTAATTCATCCTTATTGTTCTTCACCACCATCATTCCTCCTTTCTTTGGTATAACTTGTACAGGACTTACCCATGGACTGTCTGAAATTGGGTAAATTAGCCCTGCATCTAGGAGTTTGATGACTTCCTTTTTTACGACTTCCTTTATGTTGGGGTTTACTCGTCTTTGAGGTTGCACGGAAGGTTTATAATCCTCCTCCATGAGGATTTTATGCGTGCAAAAGGTTGAGTCAATCCCCTTGATGTCGGCTACACTCCATGTTATAACTCCTTTATATTTTCTTAAAACTCCTAAGAGTTTATCTTTTTGTTCACTTTTCAAAGAAGAGTTTATGATTACCGGAAGTTGATCTTCTCCTTGGAGGAAAGCATATTCAAGGTTGTTTGGGAGTTCCTTGAGTTCTAACGTGGGTGGCTCAATAATGGATGGTTTAAGTTTATTCTCAAGCTGTTCGATTTCTTGTCTGGGATAGAAGGAGACTGCGCTAATATCCATAGTCTTCTCCTCCTCTAAGATGGGTAAGAGAGCTTCGTCGCGCAACCAACCAGCTTCTACTTGTTCATCTACACAATTGTCAATCACGTCGGATAGTTCATCGACTTCTCCGATGAAATACAGCCAGTTAGCTGCTTCGTAGGAAAGATTCATTGTGTCCTTGATGTCGAAGGTTAAGCTATTGGCCCCTACTCGTAAGGTTAGTTTGCCATCATGAACATCAATAACAGCACGAGCAGTTGCAAGGAATGGTCTTCCTAAAATGATGGGCACTAGGTCATCTTCCTCCATTTCAAGGATGACGAAGTCAACTGGAAATTTGAACTTCCCTACCTTAACAAGCACGTTTTCACATATTCCTAAGGGGTATTTGACCGATCTATCGGCTAGTTGGATGTTCATACGGGTTGGTTTTAATCCTGAATACCCCAATTTGAGGAACATGAAATGTGGCATAAGATTGATACTTGCCCCTAAATCAGCTAGAGCATTCTTGACTGAAAGAGATCCTATGGAGCAGGGCAAGGTGAAACTCCCAGGATCGTCCACCTTCTTTGGTAGTCCTTGTTGAGTCACCACAGAACATTCTTCTCCTAGGGTTACAAGACCCTCGAGCCTTTTTCTGTTGGTTAGCAGCTTCTTGAAGTATGTACTATATTTGGGCATATGGTAACATGCATCAAGAAGGGGTATGGTGACGGACGAATCCTTCAAGTATGACAAGAAATTTTTTTTATCATTCTCGATCTTTTGATTCTTGAGGCGGGACGGTATGGGACTTTAGTGGGCTGTTTGGTCGGAGTAGGTAGAGAGGGGGTTACTGGAGGGGGTTGCTCGGGATTCCCATCGTTCACAGTACTTTCTTCCTCGTGAAGGGTGTCGGGTTCCGTGACGTTAGATTGTTGAGCTGGGTAAGGTGGATCCTTAGTAGTTGTTCCAGCACGAGTGGTAATGGCGAGTAAAGGATCTTTTTGACCCACTTGAGGTTTTTCAAGGCTATCAAGAGTGGCGTTGAGTTCTGCGAATTTGGTTCTCCACTCATTTTGTTGGCTAGTGATGAGGTTGTTGAGACCTTTCAGTTGCAGATTCTTTTCAAGCGTGAAATGCCCAAGATCATCCTCAAGAGTGCTCCTAACCTTGTAGTCAGGATATTCTCCTCCTTCCTCACTTCTCACAAGATTTCCCCAAGGGGTAAGATCATTGTTTTGGTAGAAAGTTAAGAGGAAGGGATCATTAAAGATGTCGTGGCTTGACAAACATGCTTGTTTGGTGGTGACATCATCCCCGCATTCCTCCACTTCATGCGAGCCACCACATTGATCACAGATCAAGTATGGGTTTGATAATTGTTTAGTTGGTTGCGACTTGTCTAGATAAGATACTTGTTTATTCAACTTACTCAACCGGTTATCAAAAGAAACCTCTTTCATGATCTTGGAAGCGCTCATGATCGAATCGAGTTCATCCCAAGTATTGTCTTGATCATTTGCATATTCCTCAATCCTATTCCATCCTTCTTCAGCGCTTAACTTGGCTATTTTTCCTTTTGAGGAAGTATTAATGCCCAATTGGTCGTTCTTAGAGACACTGTCATAAAAGATTTGGACAAGAAGCCAGAGTTCAATGCCATGATGAGGGACTTGTCTAATTAGATCCTTGAATCTAACCCAAGACTTGTGAATAGGTTCAGCTAGTTCAACATGGAAGCGGAGGATTTCGTCTCTCAATATTGAGGTTCTTCCTATGGGAAAGAATTTCTCATAGAATTTTGAGATAAGCTGTTCCCATGTGAAGATGGACTCGGAGGGAAGTTGGTTATACCAATCTCCGGCTTTTTCATAAAGGGTGAATGGAAAGAATCGTAGCCGGGAGGTATCTCTAGTGGCCCCGTCCGTATGGAGGGTATCTACTATTTTCAGGAAGTCCTTGATGTGTTGGATTGGATCTTCAGTTTTCAATCCGCGAAACTTGCATACACTTTGGACAAGCCAAACATCGGATGCACGCAAGACCCCATCCGTGTGTTCATTTGTAAAAACAATAGCATTGGAGAAACCACGAGGAGTGGGAGAAGAGTAATCCTTGAGGCATTTAGGGATTGGGTTTTCGGGAATCTCTATATCGTGATTAGACAGAGGGCTCGGGGGTGTAAGATGATGATCGGATTCTTCCTCAGAGAGGGCATCATCAAAATTGATGGCAATGCCAGGTGGTTCAAGTGTTGCAAAGGGTCGCCTTAACCTTCGCATTTCCCTTTCAGGTTCTGCGTAAGGTGGAATAAGGTCCCTTAATGAACTACGACTCCTAGTGACTCTGAGATTGGAGAGATCTTCGTTTACCATGATGGCCAAGGAAGATTTGAGCAATGGATAGAGCAGAAAAAGATAGACTAAAGGAATCCTAGAAAAATAAAATAAAAATCTCACCCTAGAAAGGAATCTAGTGAGTAGACCTAATAAAATAAAAATTCAACCTAAACAATAACTATTCCCCGGCAGCGGCGCCAAAAACTTTGATGCGCGGGATTGCGACCACGCACTAGGGTTTTACTTCTCAAGGGATCTTGAGAAGCTTGCAATCCCCACCAGGCAGTGTACCTGACCGATGTAGTATAGTGTAGTGGCAAGTACCGGGGGATTGATCGTTCTCTAGGGGAATAGTGTCGTTAGAATTAAAAAACTACTCTAATAGGTCTAAGGGTGAGGGAAGATTCTTTTTGTATTTTTATATTTTTATGAAAGCAAGTAAATATCTCGGGTTTGAAGGAGTGGGCGGAATTAGTTGCTAGTCAACTAACCCAAATAACTACAATTGCAAATAAAATAAAATAAACTGAAAATAAATATTTGTGAAAACTATATGGAGAGAAGTGTGTTTATTTAGATTTCCTTACTCCCTAACTATCTTTTACCGATTGATTAGTGTGTATTAATTGCGTGGACGACGGATTGTATTCCTTAATAACGGTCGTGGGGGTGTGTACGGACTTCCCCAACTCTATAAGCTCCTACTTCACTCCTATGTCGAGCCGGCTAAGAAGCTCCTAACATGGGATCACTAGAATTCGCTCATGCATTAAATACAATCAAATAACCTTAGTACACCTTGGTTCATGTTTCTTAAGACGTCAAGCATGTTACCAATTGGAAGTCTGCCAGTTTTCTTAAGCCTAACATCGATAAACATTCATCCAATACAATCAATAACACACCATTCAATCAATAATCAATAGTTAGGTTTCATTAGATCTAAGCAAACACAAAGAAAACCTAGCCTAGCATGCTAAACAAAAGACAAGAACAGGATAGAATCAAACAACACATAGACATATAGAATGATTAATTGATTACTTATCTTCAATGTAACATGGAAGATCTCAAGGTAAAAAACCTTGAAAAAGCTGCTAAAATTCGTCTAGGGTTTCTCCCTAAAAAGTTCCACACAAGTTCCACACTAATGACTAAAAATTATGAGAATATATATAGGAAAACAGATCTGACGGCGTCACGTTATAGCCTTGACGCCGTCACCTCGCTGTGCTTAGGGTTTCTTGATGGCCTTCTTGACGCCGTCCCCCTTTAATCCATTCTGGCTTATCAAGACTTGACGGCGTCACATCCAAGCTTGACGCCGTCAAGGGTACTATTCTAGCAGATTTTAGCACTTTGTCGAATTCTTCACTTTTATGCTCCAAAAACGTCCAAAATACTTCCTTTTCCAGAATTTCTCTCCAAAGTACCTAAAATGACAAAAGGAACGATTTAGGGCAATAATTGATCAAATAAATACGATTTAGGGCTTAAATGACCCCCGAAAAGCGGTACACTTTTCGCCTTATCAAATACCCTTACACTTGAGATTTGCTTGTTCTCAAGCAATTGCGCTTTTATTCTAATCAAAATACAAGTTAGGGGTCATTTAACACTAATATAAAAGTAATTACAACAAATAATCGTTCCACTTTAATCATAATAAGCACCGAGATTACATACTAGCACCTCACAAGTAGTGTTTAGATACTCACATCTCTCAGGTGTCATAGAATTATATCTCATAAATGAAAATGAACAATATCTCTCACTACCTGTCATAGCAAATCGATTACCATAGGCTTGGGAAAGGATCGAAAACCTTCTCCACTAGGCGTAAGCACCTAAGATAAACTATCAAAGAGGGCTTTACAAAAAGGGTTATAATGAGGTGTAGGGATATGATAAACACGGTTTTGTTGGATAAAGGATATTTTACTGGTGGCGAGTTAAAGATCTTGATTAATCACATGTACAATATGGCGTTGCTAAGCCAAGACTAGACTCGACTTAAGCTAATTCAAAAACTAATAAAAATATAAAATAAACAAAGAAAGAAACGGGATGGTAGTCCGTATGTTTTTTCTACTTTTCTTTTTCTCATTTTTTTTTTTGTATTTTTCTTGATTTTTTAGATTTTTTTTTCATACACTCTTACCCTACCATCCAAAATAATACATCATAGGGGCCTTGGTTCTCTCCTTACACTTGAACTTTTACATACTTTACAAATAACTAATCTAATGACTCGAATTAAGATAATCGAAACACTTGGAGTACTTTTAAAATATTTAGCACATATGGGGGTAATAATGTTGTTCTTCCCCATTACTCCATTACACTAGTACTTTACCCATGAGTCCCAATCGTCCCAAAACAATATGTACAAGGATATGACTCGACTTAGCAACCATGTAATCAATTAGATAATTAACTAAGGGTTGTTGTCACAATGATGCACTAAAGGTGAGTGCATACAAGGTAGGCTAAGGCGATTTGGGTGTACATTTAAGTGGGGTGTAACAAATTCTTCCTTTAAGTAAGATGCTTAAAGTTAGAAACGAAAAGGATAGGCTCTGGAGGGTGTACTAGGGGTATCGTGTAACAAAGATGGGTACAACGCAAGGGTGTGGGAGAATTACTTGACCAATGAAGTCAATGTAATTATAACAAAAACACAGGTGTAAAACAATGGGTTAATCCTAATGCCTCTTATCATGTAGTAAATCTAACTACACGAATGTTGTCTCACTTGTGGATTCGGGATGGTCCTAACGCAAGTTCTAGAATCTAAGTGCTACCGGTACACACATCATAACATAAATGCTTTTCCTACCAATTCTAGGGGCGAACCTCACATATATGGGGTGGAAAATTTTTTAGTGGTACGGTTTTGTGCTAGTCATATAACTCCTATCCATGAGACGCTCATTAAGACCAAAGTTTCACTCCTAAATGTTGTAAAAAATTTTAAATTTGGCACTAAAATTACCCTAACAGGTATTTCTCTTAGTTTTTATTACACATCTACCATTAAACAAACAAAAATCAAGCGTAATTGCATTCTCTAAGGTATCGTAATTTACCCCCCCTTACACTTAAGATGAACATTGTCCCCAATGTTCAAATAACAAGATGTAAAAGTAAATAAGGTAAAAGAATGAAATCAAATACTCCCCTGATTCGCTCGGTAGATAAAGTGGTAACATGGTTAGATCTTCTTCCAAGAAAATGACCGCTCAAAGCTTCCCTTCCGAAATATAAATCATCTTCTTGTCCAAAATAACCTGTTAAACCTGAGAAAACAAACACGAAAACCTGCATAACATCGGCGGGATAAATCTGTATAAGGATATAATGCTTGTGGAATGAATATTTTGCAGATTCCTGGAGTTTATAAGTTAGAGATTTTATAAAGCATTTTATGATTCCGGAAGAAAAACAAAACTTTCAAAAATTCCAGAAAACTGAGCCTGACGCCGTCAGCCTGGGGCTTGACGCCATCAGAAGTGATCTGACAGATTTTCATGTTAAGTTTCCGGAAAACTTCTGGAAAAACTCAATTCTTAATTCCTGGAAATCCTGCAAAATATCATTATGACTCGATACAAGTATTTGACTCAAACGATTACTAATATGTATGTCAATTTAATATTGTTATGATTCATGTTCATTTGTTCTTATAAACCGATTTGGATTTCCCTTACACTTATCTTTTGCAAAATACCTTTATATGTAGTTAAGACGAAGTTAAAAACAAAATAAAGCATTTTCACAATTTAGAGACATGAATCAATAACAATAAAAATTAAACATATATACAGAAGTGATGCGCGTGGATTGCAACACGCACTACGTTTTACCTCTCGAGGGATCTCGAGAAGCTTGCAATCCCCACCAGGCAGTGTACCTGACCGATGTAGTATAGTGTAGTGGCAAGTACCGGGGGATTGATCGTTCTCTCGCAGGGAATAGTGTTCGTTAGGCTAAAGGCTACTCTAATCTAGGTCTAAGGGTGAAGGAAGATTCTTTTTGTATTTTTATGTTTTATGAAAGCAGTAAAATCTCTGGTTTTGGAGGAGAGGGCGGAATTAGTTGCTAGTCAACTAACCCAAGTTTTCTACTTCTAAGCTACTTATATTTTTGTATTTTTTGGTTTGGAAACAAACAATGGTGGGAGAGTAGTGTTTACTTAGATTTCATTACTCCCTAACTATCTTTTACCATGTAATTAGTATGTTAAGTTTGCGTGGATGACGGGTGTATTCCTAACAAGTCGTAGGGAGTGCGTTCAATTCCCTAACTCTATAAGTTCCTACCTCACTCTATGACGATATGTCAAGCATCCTATCATGAGCTCACCGATAGCAACCTATGCATGAAATACTACCTTAAAATCGATAACGCACATATGATTCACGTTTCTAAAGACGTTCAAGCTTGTTACCGTATAGGAGATTAGCCAGTTTTCTCTAGTCTAACGTAGATGAAACATTCACCCAAATACAATCACAACATACACATCACATGATAATCAATAGTTAGGTTTCATTAGATCTAAGCAAACACAAAGTAAATTAGCCTAGCATATTAAAAGAAAGACAAGCACAAATATATATCACACAACACATAGACATATTGTATGAATAAAGACTTATCTTCAATTGAACATGCAAGTTGGAAGGGTTTGGATACCCTCCAAGGTCTGTAAAACTCGTACTAGGGTTTTGGTCCCAAGTTCTCCACTCTAAAATTCGTATAAAATAAGAGAAAAACGTTCTATATATATAGATTTTGCGGGCTGACGGCGTCAACCCAATAAGTGACGTCGTCAGCTCGGCGATTAGGGTTTTCAGACGGCCTTCCTTGACGTGGTCATAATTGCTGGTTCCAGATCTGACGGCGTCACCAATTTGCACTACGAACTCTCTGGCCCGTCACGAGTATTTTTCCAATCCTGGACTTCACTTGTTCCTGATGGCGTCACCTTGTAAAGTGTGACGGCGTCACCTTCTGTAATCTTCAAGGTCTTTTGAGTTTTTATTGTTTTCCGCACTTTTTCACTCCGAAAACGCCCGAAAATGCTTCTTTTGTGATTTTCCCTTCAAAAGTACCTAAAATGAGAAAAGAAACGACTTTGGGTGAAATCCAAACCAAAAACATACGAATTAGGACTCAAACTGACCCCTAAAAACGTAACATTTTTCGTCTCATCAAATACCCTTACACTTGAGATTTGCTTGTCCTCAAGCAAATGCGCGTTTATTCCCAATTGAAAAACAAGTTAGAGGTCATTTAATGCGAACTTAAAAGTAATTACAAGATTCAGTCATTCCACTTTACTCAAAATAAGCACGGAGAAAATATACTAGCACCTCTCATGTAGTGTTTGGATACTCACATCTCTCGGTTGATAATATGTAGATATAATATAAAGGAAATTGACAATATCACTCACTACCTGTCATAATAAATGTTGTAATTGTGTCGTATGTGGGGTGATAAGGTATCCTGATAGCAATTAGAAGTCACGAGTATGAACGCTTTCAGATCGATTAAATTGGAGTGGATACCAATTAACGACCGGATAAAATCTAATTGATTCAAGTTTGTGTGTGTTGTTATGTTTGCAATCAGAATTGTTTCTGTATCCTTCTGTTCTCTCCGTATGATATCCAGAACTTTATGTAATTAAACAGGATTTAGGGTTAACTGCCTTTAGGCAGTTTCAAGGTTTCAAGTTGTCAAATTTAGTCCCTCAATTTCCGAAAATTTAATTTTCTGAGGAATTTTTGACATAGCAACTTAGTGGAATTTTTGACACAGCTCGACCCCAGCCAGGGGCGCTGCCCCTTGGACCCTGCCAGGGGCTGCCGCCCCTTGGACCCTGCTTCTCTCAGGGGCGTTGCCCCCGAACCCCCACCAAGGGGGCTACCGCCCCCTTGGAACCCCCGTTAGTCCAGTTAATATTCATATAAGT
>LBNU01033863.1:0-10052 GCA_014162995.1 Artemisia annua
GATCTGCTTGGTTGAGACATCTGATGGAACTCGATATTTATTTAAAGACCTGCCTATGTTTAAATATCTATTGGCATTACCTATCTAAAATCCCCATGATATTAAATGGTAAACTTTAACTTTCTTGACTTTGGTTACAGTATTATCTATGCTATTCTCGTTATCTATACTGTGATGGTATCAATTCAGTAGGCACTCCGAAAGCTTTTTAAAGTCTTCCGCTGTAGAATTTTGGGGGGTTACATGAGATATCAAAGTATAGGGGCTAAACCGTACACGATGTAAAAAAGGGAAGCCTTGCCTTGCTCCCTTAAAACCTTTCCCCTTAGCCTCTTTGTAAACTAGTTTTTTTAGTCTTAGTTTTTTGGTCTTAGTTTTTTTTTGGATCTAGTTTTATTTTCTTAGTGGTAAGGTTTATTAATGCAATCTTTGATTTTCATGTCTTAAATCTATTTCTAGCTTAATCTTTCTTTTCATATACAGATCTTTTGAGCTTAATCCTTAGTTATTATCCAATCGATTATTGTATCTATCTTAAACAATTATAAAGCTATTAGTTTTCGGCCACCTTTGCATGGTTTTGAATTCGAATATTATAAACAAGAATGGGTTTAAGGGCTTGTTTTTGTGTGTCATTTAGCTTATATAACAACTTATTTATCTTTAAACGAGTTCTCTATTAAGTTTCATAAGATTTCATTAGTTTAGTTATTAGTTTCAAGTTTAAAAAAACGTTTCCAGCCTAATATTGTGTTTTTGCGAGTTTGATTTTAGGGTTTAGCGAAGTTTGGTGTTTAGTTTTTAGTTTTCCGAGTTTAAAAACTTTAGGTTGCGAGTTTGTTTCAAAATTTGCGAGTATCAAATTATTGTTTGCCGAGTTTGTTTTGCGAGTATCAAATTTTCATTTGGTTTTAGCGGAGTTTCATTTTATTTTTGCGAGTATCAAGTTAAAGTTTTGCGAGTATGGAAATTTGATTTACGAGTAAGAACTTAATTGTTCTGCGAGTTATCAATTTTCATATTAGCGAGTATCATATTATTGTATCTAGCGAGTATCATTAGAGTTCTTGCGAGTATCAAACTTTTAAATAGCGAGTATGCTAAGACTAATAGCGAGTTTCACTTGGCTATTACTAATCTTTGCGAGTTTCTAATTTTTTTTGCGAGTTTGAGCTTTAGTATATTGCGAGTATTAGATTTTGAGTTCGTAAGTTTTAGTTTTTTTTAGTTTGCAAGTTTGATTTAATTTAGTTCGAGTTTGAGTCTATTTGTTTCTTAAGCCGGGCTAGGCTTTTATTTTCCTCATCGTTTCATCGAGTGAGGGTTTTGTTTAGTTCATTTCTAAACGAAACTCCGCCGAATTTTCTAAAATCCTTTCTAGTTTTACTTAAGTAGTTTATTTTCTTTTCACTATTAGTTTAAAATTTAGAACGTTAAATCTTTAATCATTTCTTTAGTTAAACTTTTCTTGTCGTTAATTAAATACAAAACTCCAAAAACATTTTCCTTATTACTTTCTTCTATACTTTGAAGTTTAAATTTCATTTTACTTTAGTATATTTAGTTTCATGTTTTCTTTTCTCATTAATCTTAGTTATTTTAAACACGATTGTGCTTTCATTAAGTTTTAAACAAATTTTCGTAGTGTAAACAAAAAACCAAATCTCGTCTTTCAAACTTATTCATCTCACATAACTCACGACTCGAGTGACAAGATCAATTCAACCCTCGTTGGGACAACGATCCGTGTTTAAGCTTCACCGCTTGATTCTGCCACGATCACACACCATTCATGATAAGCTCACGAATCATGCTATGTCTAACACCTAAGTGTCTAGACTTGCCATTGTACACTTGACTATAAGCCTTAGCCAAGGTAGCTGCACTATCACATCTGATAGAAATGGTAGATATCGGTTTAGGCCACAAAGGAATTTCATAAACCAAATTCCTCAGCCACTCAGCTTCATTACCAGCTGCTGCTAAAGCAACAAATTCAGACTCCATTGTTGAGCTTGTAATACAAGTCTGTTTCTTTGAAGCCCAAGAAATAGCACCTCCTCCAAGAAGGAATACCCAACCACTCGTAGATGAGTGATCTTCCATATTATTAATCCAACTAGCATCGGAATAACCTTCTAGAACAGAAGGATAACCACTGTAAGTCAAACCATAATTCATGGTTCCTTTCAAATATTGAAACACTCGACCCAAAGCTTGCCAATGTAGAGCACTAGGATTGCTAGTGTACCTACTAAGCTTTCCTACAGCAAAAGCTATATCTGGTCTAGTGCTAATCATGGCATACATAAGACATCCAATAGCTCTAGAATAATCTAGTTGATTCACTGGAGTTCCTTTATTAGGTCGAAACTTCACAGTAGGATCTACAGGAGTATAAACAGGAGAACAATTAGCAAAGTTAAACTTTGTCAGTATCTTCTCAATATAATGAGATTGAGAAATAGAGATACCATTGTTTCCTCGTTTGATTCTAATACCAAGAATCACCTCTGCCTCCCCCAGATCTTTCATATCAAAACTAGATGACAAGAATTCCTTTGTCTTATCAACTTGATCTTGGTCAGTACCAAAGATCAACATGTCATCCACATATAAGCAAATTATTACTCCTTTACCAGAAGCATCAAATTTGCTATACACACACTTGTCAGCTTGGTTTAAAGAAAAACCATTAGACAAGACCACATCGTCAAACTTTTGATGCCATTGTTTTGGTGCTTGTTTCAGACCATACAATGATTTCTTCAATTTACATACCTTATTTTCATGTCCAGGCATTACAAACCCTTCAGGTTGTTTCATGTAAATTTCTTCATCCAAATCACCATTTAAGAATGCAGTTTTCACATCCATTTGGTGAATAACTAGATCATGTATAGCTGCAAGAGCTAACAACAATCTAATAGTGGAAATCCTAGCAACAGGAGCATAAGTATCAAAGAAGTCAATTCCCTCCTTTTGTCTAAAGCCTTGGATAACCAATCTGGCTTTATACTTATCAATGCTACCATCCACTTTCATCTTCCTTTTAAGGATCCATTTACATCCTAATGCTTTGCATCCAGGAGGCAAATCAGTTAATTCCCAAGTATCATTTTGCATGATGGAATCAATCTCACTTTGAACTGCTTCTTTCCAAAAAGCAACATCCCTAGAAGCCATTGCTTCACTCAAGGTCCTTGGATCCTCCTCAATAATGAAACAATATTCACGTAGAGATAAAGTCTTATCTCTTGTTCCTTCAACTAAATAAAGTTGAAAATCAGACCCAAAAGACTTAGCTTTTCTTGTTCTAGTGCTTTTTCTAGGAACAGATGGACCAGGTACATCATTAGTACCTTCAACCTCATCTTCAGCTATCTTACTTGAAGATGGCTGAATCATACCTCTTGGTCTAGGTATAGACGTGAACCGCTCTTCATCAAATATAGCGTCTCTTGACTCTATTATAGAGTTTACTGACACATAATCATTAGGTTCTATAACATAAAACCTATAACACTTGGAATGCTCAGCATACCCAATGAAGATGCAATCTATACCTTTTTCACCCAAATTTTTCATTTTAGGTTCAGTTAGCCTTACCACCGCTCTACAGCCCCAAACCCTCAAATAAGTCAAATTTGGTACCTTCTTGGTCCAAATTTCATAAGGCGTTTGTTTACTGTTTTTATTTGGAGTTCTATTCAAAATATAACAGGCTGTCAACATAGCCTCACCCCAAAATCCTTCACTGAGTCCAGAATAGGATAACATGGAATTCACCATTTCTTTTAAAGTCCTATTCTTCCTTTCAGCCACCCCATTCTGTTGTGGGGTGTAAGGAGCCGTGGTTTGATGTATTATTCCAGTTGATTGAAAATAAACCGGATCATAATACTCACCACCTCTATCAGTACGCAATACTTTTATCAAATCTTGTCTTTGAAGTTCTACTTCTTGTTTATAAATTTTAAATTTATCTAGAGCTTCATGTTTGGCATGCAGTAGATAGACATAACAATATCTAGAAGCATCATCAATAAAAGTAATTACGTACTTATTATGTCCTAGTGAAGGATTGGCATGAAAATCACATAAATCACTATGTATGAGATCTAATACTTTACTTTCCCGATTAACACCCTTAAATGGTTGTCTAGTGATCTTTGTTAACATACACGTTTTGCAACTTTCATGTGTTATATCAAAAGCAGGTATTAAACTCATTTTAGACATATCTTTCATTCTCTTGTAATGAACATGTCCTAGTCTAGCATGCCATAATTCAGATTTGCTTAAACTATTACTACTACTAGAAGCAACAATACAAGCAGAAGCATTAAACAAAGGATAATTCAAATTTAATCTAATCATTCCATTACATACATAACCAAATCCAACAAATGAACCATGTCTTGACAAGATATACTTGTCACTTTCCAACACTTGTTTGTAGCCAAACTTATTCAACACAATTTCAGAAACAAGATTCTTTCGAATCCCGGGTACATACAATACATTATCTAAACATAAAGTTTTTCCAGAAGTGAAAGTCAATAAAACACGCCCTATTCCTTTGATTGGTTCAGTTGCAACGTTTCCCATCTTTACACATGATCCATCGTCAATCGATTTACAGACTTGAAACCAACGAAGATCCTTGCAAACATGACTTGTTGCACCCGAATCAACCCACCAAGCAACGTCATCATCCTGAACATAAAATGCATCAGAAATAACAGAAACATAATGTAAAACATTATCTAAATTCTGCATAGAATCAGAATTATAACCTTGTTGCTTTTCAGGATCCTTAGATCCACTTGCACCAGCGCCTTTGTTACCCTTACGAGAGCGACAATCCTTCTTCATATGACCAGGCTTGTTACATGACCAACAAGTCAAAGTAGCCTTCTTGTTGGCAAATTTATCATCGCCACTTTTGAACTTTCTTTTATTCTTATTGTTGTTTGAATTTTTGGCTCCATCTCCTTCAACCATGTTAACAGAAGATGATCCAATTTGGTTCTTTCCTTTAGGATTATTATCAAGTTCCTGATTTCTTAATCCTTCCTCAATTCGTAGATGAGAACCGAGTTGAACCAAATTTAACTCTTCCTTTTTATGTTTCAAAGAATGTTTAAATTCTTTCCAGGAAGGGGGCAGTTTATCAATGATAACTGCAACCGAGATGGCCTCATCCATCATCAAATTGTGTTGGGTATACTGTCCCAGAATCCTTAACATTTCATGATATCGTTCCATGACAGGCCCGGTATCAACCATTTTGTAATTCATAAAATTACTCACAAGAAACTTCTTTGAAGAAGCATCTTCTGCCATGTATTTGGATTCTAGGGACTCCCATAGTCCTTTTGCAGATTCAGCGGTTGAATAGACATCAAACAAAGCATCAGACATACCGTTTAGAATGTGACCACGGCATATGTAGTCGTCGTTCTCTCACTTCATCCTTTTCCTAGTCGTCTCCAAAGTTTCATTCTCATCCCATTCGGGACTGGGTGTACTCAGAACATACACAACTTTCAGGGTGGTAAGAAGAAAGTGCATCTTCCTTTGCCAGCGACGAAAGTCCTGCCCTTCAAACTTTGCCAACTTATCGAACTTGCTCGCCATATCCTTAACAGATTCTCCGTTCGTCATGATCACAGAATACTTTGATCTTTGTTAGAAATTATATGGATCACAGTAATCTGAGAGTCGTGTAAACACTATCAGATCGAAGTATTTCGATGGTTCTATCGAAATCTCAAATCGGATAAAACTCAGATTTGAACTGAGAATGCGTTTTTTAATGTTATGAAACAGAACCAGAAAGAAGAGACCTTTTATGACCAAAAACTGAAGTTCGGTTATAACTGCATAGCAGTTATCATAACCGACAATTCAGTTAAATTCGCAGGCAAAATAAATAATCCAAATAACGGGAATTTTTATTTTTAAGTGCGTTTTTAACATAGCACTTTATGCCAGGGGCTGCCGCCCCTTGGACCCTGCTACCAGGGGCTGCCGCCCCTGGAACCCCGCTACCGGGGGCGCTGCCCCCGGACCCCCGTGATTCGGGGCGATAATCATAATAACGTCACACAAGTGTGCACTCCGCACAAACCCCCGACTTGTTGAACATTTATCATGATTACACATTGGTCACCCAAGTCAATTCATTATACTTAAATCATATTGGTAATATAAAATCACCAACATTTAGAATGAAATGTAATCTTTTAGATTGATTACCATGTAGTTAGACCTCGTATATTAGCAGCTGCAATTAGAATATTTTCTCCGAATTTGGACGTAATTATGGTCTATCGAAGCTTGAAATTGTAAGTTGTTGTTAATATGTAGTAATATCTTGTTTAGGTACAGATGATGATTATTAACCTGAAAAACTTTGTGCACGGCTTTGATTTGCTTCCTACACCAGGTGTAAAGTTGTTGTTCTCCGATTCTGTTGCAACAAATTTATTACTTTTTTTTTAGTTTCCGTCTTTTATCATTCTTATACCAATTATCAAACGCATCCGATATTCACATTATCATTACCACATATTAATCATATATTTTAACAATAACAAATAATGATAATTAACAAATCCAGTATCACATTTCCCTTTCATTATATTTATTAGTATTATTAACCAAGGAATGAATTAATAAAGTCCAATAAAAAGTATTTATTGTAATACTGATATAATAACTAATTCAATATATATTTTTGTTCATATAAATCACAAGTTTATATACCTTAACTCGCTAAGAAAATGAAATCTTTATTATTATTACACTAGTAATTATAGTTATTAGAATATAAAAATTAATTCATAACTTAATTTATAAATAAAGAGTAACAAATTGACAAGTAAGATGCAATTAGAAACATAAGGAGATCTGAACAAGATGCAATTCGATAAGAATATACTGACCGTCTCTAGGTCTTTTTTGAAAACGGACTCACACTTGGTTGTATTATCCCAGCTTCTAACATTTCCCGCACAAGCTTTTCAATTTCATCCTTTTGCACCTGAGGATAACGATAAGGTCTTACACAAATGGGTGCTGTTCCTTCTCGTAAGTTAATAGCATGCTCATGCTCCCGGGTTGGGGGTAATCCAATTGGCATGTTGAAAACATCTTCATACTGAAGTAGTAGTTTTCTAACCGACTCTTTATTCACCCCCTGATAGCTTGATTTAGGCACATCCAACTCCTTTAATTCCACTAAATAACATTCTGCGTGTGACTTTAGTGACTTCTCCATGGCTTTAAAAGATACTCTGGACCGGCATAAACTAAGATCTCCACATAGAGTCACTTCAGCTGAACCGACCATAAACTTCATTGTTAACAATTTCCAGTTCACCTTAACCTCACCCAAAGTTTGGAACCATTTAATACCTAAAATTGCATCAGAACCACCAAGTTCAAAAGGTAAGAAATCTTCCATCACCTGAATATCCGAAAATGCCACCAACAAACCCTTGCATATTCCTTTACTTCTTGCAATTTCACCATTACCCAGAGTTACAATAAATGTTCCAGTATCAGTAACTTTAAGTCCAAGTTCTTGTATTAGTTTTGAAGAAATAAAATTGTGGGTAGCGCCACTATCAATCAAAACCACTACATCCTGATCTCCAATCTTTCCACGAACTTTCATGGTACGATTTGGAGTAAACCCCATTATAGAATTCAATGATACCTCAACCATGTCAAGGTGTGCATGTTCAACTCCTTGTTTTAACATCTTCATACTCGTCGTCCTCATCAACTAGCAACACCTGAAGTGAACGACTAGCACATTGGTGACCTGGCCCAAACTTCTGATCACATTTAAAACATAACCCTTTTGATCTTTTATCAGCTAATTCCGCTTCTGTTAATCTTTTAAACTGACTTATCCGGCCTGTACTGTTATTTCCTCCTTTATTACTTGTTGATGCAGTGGATAATAAAGTTCTGGTTGAACTTGTATTATTTCTGTAACCAGAAAAATTTGTAGTAGTTCCGCCTGAACGATACGAACCCCCACCACGTGCTCCATTATCAAAAGTTTTGTTTTCTTTAATTGTAACTGCTAGTATCATGGCATGATTCAAACCTTCAGGATGCATAACTCTAAGCGCCGCGCGTAAATCTGGTTTAAGACCTTTAATAAAGGTTGCTTCAAGAACCTGTTCCGATACACCCACTAACTGTCCTGCTAATTTTTCAAATAAAGCTACATACTCACGAGCCGTTTCGACTTGTGTTATGGTTAAAAACTGTTCGTACATATTACCTTGCTGCGTTTGTTGGAATCTATTTAATAATCGCCGTTTCAACCCGTCCCATGAACGAAACGGTGATCTCCCTTCACTCCAACAATGCCAAGATAATGCTTCACCTTCTAAACATAATTCAGCGACTTGTAATTGATCCAATGCTTCAACTCCTTGGATTTTAAAAATTCTTTCCATTCGATAGATCCACCCATAAGCATCATCACCATCAAAGATTGGCATCTTTAATTTTTTTAAACCTGTAATCATTCGCTCTAAAATTTGTTCCATTTATTCCAGTGTCCGTCCGTTGTTGTATTAAATCATCATTAACTTCAGGTCCAAAATTCTTATTTCTACTGATCTCATTCACCCTATTTTTGTTATTAGTTCCATTCAAACCTGAGCTAATATCAAACTCAACGTTCTTTTCTCCAAAAAAAAATAGCACCTTCTCGCTGCTTCTTTTTCCCCCCTGCCGCACTTGTTTCAAGTATCTCCAACCCAATATCATCATATGAACGAAAACCCTTAGTTGATTCAACTTCTTCATGTGAACCTTTCTTAAAATATTATGTCATCATCCTCATCATCTCTTCCTGTATATTTGCCATGTCATCCTGTTTCTTTGTTGACAGCTCATGACGCTGATTAGCCTCTAATCTCATAGATGCCAATTCATTCTCCAAAGTTGTTAAACGTGCATTTGTACCTTCGTTGTACTGGTTGAATTCGAGCTCGAAATCAGCAGCCTTAACCATTGTTGATCAAGATAAAAAATAACTCCAGCAGGTTTTTTTTTTTTTTTTCCTATATCGGTTGAGGATCGTTGGCTCTGATACCAATTGATAAGGTTGGTTGGAACCGAAATCAATTGATAATCCAAGAAACGATTGTATTATTACCGGAAAAAGTTTAATAAAACAAATAATAAAGACTCGTACCTCCTGTTATTTGAGAAACAGGTCAAACTCCCTAATGATCGACTCACCAAATTCATACCCTAACTTATGACTCTAAATACCCTATTTATAATAAACGACTGACTTGGAAAACAAGACATATGGTATAAAAGGAAACAAGATAAATTACTAAGCCCTGTAACTTTAATTAATAACGATTCAGCCCCTTCACTTATTTCTGAAACGCCTCCTATAAGTTTCTCGGAACCGGGTCTTATCAAAATAAAATGTAACCCAAGTCAACCCGTTCATAAGTATATGGGTTGAAACGTCATTGTTTTCTAACATAGTTGGTTTTGGGTTTGACCTTCTCTACTTTCATCCTGTCAAACTGTTGCGCGCTCTTCATGTTAGTCGTATGGACCTATTTGCAAATGGTCTAGATGAAATTTACAACCATGAGTTAATAATCTCCTTCGTGAATGTGACAAATGGTACATTTTCATAAACTAATTTTATAATAAATTTCCATTTATTATATTTACTTTGAACAGTATATGCATTTTAGCACATTTCTGCATGTTTCTGCACGTTTCTGCATGTTTTCGGGAACCGTTTTGAACACTGTAGCTTACAGTGACTACTGAAAAAGTTTATTTTCGTCAGTAAACACAAATTAATCCATTTCGGATAGTTACTGACAAGTTTCGTAATTTACTGAGAGTTTCTCGGTATTTGCTGAAAAACAACGCCGCACGCGAACCGACACCACAGTAATTGTGAAAAAGGTCAAGTAAATATATTTTTGAGTCAGTAAACTCATTTTATTACTTTTCTGACAAAACAGTGGCTAAAAACTTTA
>LBNU01033863.1:15349-45404 GCA_014162995.1 Artemisia annua
TGGGAAACGCGTATGATGTAAATAGATCTATTGAGGGTGACTCCTCCGTTCGGTTGGCTATACTGTGAGCCAAAGCGGACGTATACCATGACGACCTTTGCCGAGTGGTTTGGGATTATCACTCGCGGGCACTTTGTTATATTTATGCTTTCTAGCATGCTTGTCTAGTTCGGTGGTTGCGCTTAGTGTTGCATACAGAATTAGTGTATACTTGCTGATTTTTGCTACGGTCCATATGTGTTACTTACTTTAAACCTATAGACTCACCAGCGTTAGCTGACTTTTAGCATGTTTTTCAGGTGCTTAAAGTATGTTTGTGTTGAAGGCAGGGCATGGCAATGGTCATAATAAACTGATGTGTATTTACTTAAGCGTACTCTGAAAACTTTGGGGACCAACATGTAATCGGGCCTTGTGTTTATTCAAAACAAAACTTATGTATAACAATTGACTTGTTTTGGTAACAAATTCGAAACGGATTTTATCCCTTTCTTTATGTATCTTGTGTTGTGATATTGATTTAGTAGCACCCAAAATGCATGTATGCTTCCGCGAATCTATAATTTTGGGGGTGTTACAGTGAATTCCTGTACAAAATTTATAACTGAATTATCAATATGTGTTTGCAGAGTTTTCTTCTGTTTCTGATGAATGTCACCACCTCCTTTTAGGTTCTACATGTCTTTAGTTGCATAATTCAAGGATATGATAAAGAATCTCTTACAGTGCAAAAATAGTGCTTAAATTTGGATCGATTTGAGTTGTTGATAGACTTGGATAATGGTAATAATAGTATTGTCTGGTATTTACAGGAGTATGTGCCAAGTACACATTGCTTCAGTGATGAGACACCGTTCCGATCTGGAAATTCTTCTTACTACTTCAACATCACCTACCGCTGAGGTTCCAGATTTTGTTGATAATCAGAAAAGGTACACACATTTAGGATCCTGATATACAACTGTAACATTTAGACGTCCACTGTTCTTTTTTATTCTCAATTATTCAAGTTTTGGCTTGAGATATCACTGTCTGTGCTGTCTTTTGCACTCTGCTCCTTTCAATCTTCACACACCTCAGATCTACAAGAACAATAGTCATGACATAGTCTTTTGCAGCTTTACATTTGTTAAGTTTTGGGGGTTTCATCTAACAAAAGTCATGTTTTAGGATATGGGATTACCTAGAACAACATCGAGATTCGGAAGAAGCTTTTCATTCAAAGAAGCCTCGTGTATTTAAGAGGACTGGTGGCACAAATTGGGAAATGTCCTTGGAATGATAAGTCCTTACAAAGACCCGTCAATTTAATCTGATTTGTACATGGACGAAATTCGCGAATGATTGATTGGCATGCTAATACCAAGGTTACTTTATATTGGTCTCGAGTCTTAACACTGGTCTCCACAACAAGTGGTGCCTACCAAGCTATCACACTTGTTCGTTGATGTGAGCTCGTTGTATTAATTAAGGATTCTCGAATTGAACAAATCGAAAGATACAAATGTAAAATTTTTGGTATGGCCCTCACTTTGTTCCATATATCACTTGAAAACTCAAATTATAAAGATAAAAGAGGTGTGAATATAGGTGCAAAGAACATAAGAGCGTCTCTCAACAGTGGGTTGGAAAAGGGTTGAAAATTTTGGGTAAAGCTTTTTAGCATTGAAGCAATAAGTGAAAAATTAGTTGAGATATCAAAAGCTTAGTATTGGTTGATCTATTGAAAAGGGATAATTGCATATATACTCATTAAGACTCAATATTTCTCCAAAATACAAGTTTTCAATACATGATGTACAATGCAAGTTAATCATGTTTTGGGTATATATGCAAATATGCAAGTTTTAGTGGGTATATATGCAATTGACCCGGCTAATCGTATTTATAGATTTGAGAAAGGTTAATAATAGGTTAAGGGAGGTGATTTGCACACTCTCCAAATTGATTGGGACACTCTAATTTAGAGTGTGTTGACATTTATACCCTCGCATCACTTTTACATATTTTCACCCTGTGAGGATATAAATGTCAAGACACTCTAAATTAGAGGGTCCCAATCAATTAAGAGAGTGTGCAAATCACCTATCATAGGTTAAGCATTGGAGATGCTCTAAGATACAATTAAGCTTGTCATTATAGATTCCACGTGGCATATCCTATGATCGCATATTGTCATCAATCAAAAAAGTGAAATACAACCGAAGTACCACAAAACAGGACCATTTATCTAGAATAACATGCTAAAACTCAAGCGTGGCTTTTCTATCTTTTCAAAATAGAGCATCCTTTTAATTGTCAAGCATTGTACTTATGACTCTACACTACCTGGCACTTCGTTTAATTATCAAATTCAAACTTGATAAAAACACAATGTCATACAAACACATCGAAAGTAACAATTTTTAATGTTCAATAACTTAAGATTCGTTTACTTTTACCTTAAATAGCCATATGAGGAGGTAATTAGGTCTATAGGGATATATATTATTGTTTCTTTTTTTGTTGTCATCGAAGCAACGAAAGGAAGGGGCTCTCCTCCTCACTTAACAACAAAACTTTTAGTGTCACTTAATTCCAAAAAAATGAAATGTTGAAATTCATACTTTGATAAAGGTGTAAACAATATTAATCTCTTGTGATTAGGAAATATACTACAAACTCTCTAATAGACTCACAAGTACTAGAAGATACAAAGAACACTTCGTGTGTTCATGGGATGTAGAATGAAACATCTACTCATTTCCTTTTATAGGCAAATGGAATGGTAATTGACATCATTCATGACCAACTTGTATTCCAACTTGCAAGATTTTCATATAGATACAATGTATCTTTAACAAATATTACTAATAAACCCGCACAAAGTTAGTTGAGATTGACGGTGAATTCATTTTTCTACAAAGTTCTTGAACAAACACCAATAAATTGTATCTAGTATCATTCCAAATCTCACCAGTATACTAAACCTCCGCTTTAATGCTATGTATCCAAAACCAAAGTCCAAAACCAAACACGTTTTTCCAACTCTAACCCATCCTCCAAAATCAAATCCAATCAACCAAACGGGCCCTTACTTGAAGAACAGAAGAGAGTGTGAAACGTTAATCGACAAGTAACACTTGATTCTTGATTCATATAACTTTAAGGTGTATTTGATTCATATAAATCGTATAACACTTGATTCTTGATGATAAAACATGTCTATTATTATGAAGTCTTGCTAGAAATATTATTATGATCATTTAGAAACAAACCGGAGTCAAAATGGTTAAGTTTTGAATATAAAACTTATGTCGAGTTGGGTTGTTTTGGCCAAACGAATTGCCCTTCAAAAACGTAGCGAAACTCGATATATGATTCTGAGATTGGACATGCTAATAGTTTAACAAGTGAGAAAAGAGATGGTATAAAAATATATATATGTCGTGTGTAAAAATCGGGAGAACGAAGGTCGTTTTGTAGCATGTTTAGTCGAATTCTATGAAATAATGGAAATAAAAATGGTTTAAGGATTGGGCCGATTGGGCTTGGGCTAAAAATAATTAAGGATTAGTTAGGATTAGTGAAGTATTTAAGATTTGTAGTTTATAATAGATTTCGTTAAACGTGTTGAGAACTTGTTTCGTTATTTGGTGAATTTTGTGATTTTGTAATCATGACCATTTACTATAATAAGAAAAATTTCAAATTTTTCTGTAAAAATGGTGATTAGAATAATGACAGAGATTAATATATAAATAACCATTGTTAATTATATGGATTTTTGCAGTTCTCTACAGTACCCACTCGTGAAATTCAAGTTTAACGTGATTACTTGAGTAGAAAATTATGAACAGAGTTTTGTCGAGAGATTTTTATTCCAAAAATTAAGGAAACGTGATTCAGTTAGATTTATCCGTACCAGACAAGACAAAGTAACTGATGTATTTAAGGGTTGTGAATATTGAAAATAGTGGTCATGAATAGTAAAATAACTGCTAGTGAACAGTATTCTAATGGTCGGGAATAGTGAATTCCAACGGCCGTGAATAGTGCACTAACGGCTATATTTTAGCCTATAAATACCCCTTTCTAATTTCCATTTATTCCATCAACCATTTTTCTCTCATTTCCCATCTAAAAAATGCCGCACCTCATCACTATATTAGCTATTTTTCCTACTTGTACTTTTGTCGATTTCTCATCATAATGATGAGGGGATGAGATAGGTATTTATTGTGGTTTGTCCAATGAAACCTCCACTTAATGCTACGTATCCAAATCTCAAACCAAACACGTATTTCCAAGCCTAACCCATTCTCCAAAATCAAAACCTATCAACCAAACTGGGCCCTTACTTTTACTTTCCTTTTTCTTTTGCTAAACTTAAGAAGAGAAGAGAGTGTGAAACGTGAATCGGCAAGTACAAACTTGTTAAAAAGGATCATGATTTATGTTAATGGGGTTCAGTTTCTGTCCGATTCTTCTTCATTTAAGGTTATTTCTTGTTTTTTTATATCTTTTATTTTGCTCCTTTGTAGATTATATGAAATGTTGATCATATATACTATTAACTTAGTTGCATTGTCGTAGTCATTCTTTTTTAGTTGTTGTTTGCAAATTATTGGGTTTTACATTGATTTATGATTTTCATCATATCATGTACTCAGCTTTATTGGGTTACCAAAGACAATAAGATTACTTAAATTCTTGACATGGTTTATGAATGTCTGAAACGAGAGTCGCGTTGGTTGTATTAATACGTATATAGTCAAAATAAAGATTAAGAAGGACAAGCCCCTTGAATCTCACTAATTTTGGCGAAACAAATAAAGAGGGACATTCTATCCAAACAGATTTCGAAACATGGCATTGTGGTAGTCATTCTTTTTTAGTGTTTGTTTGCAAATTATTGGGTTTCACATTGATTTCTGATATTGATCATATCATGTACTTATGTCAACTGAGTGTGTATATCTCGTGTTTCGAAAGGATGGGTTTTATTAAGCTTAATCGAGGTGATGATCGGCTTATTGTTTGAAACCAGAGCCGCGTTGGTTGACTTATACTTATATAGGATAACACGCAGAGTTATAAATCACAACTCTGTATAGTCAAAATAAAGATGAAGGACAAGCCCCTTAAATCTCACTGATTTTGGCGAAACAAATAAAGAGGGACATTCTATCCAACATACTCGCTATACTATACAATCCAGACAGATTTTGAAACATGGCATACATTATACATCAAACTATACAACTTAAATAACAGTAGCCTCCATTTCAAGTCTTGAGATAAAGTATTCCCCTCTTGCACGGCTCACTAGCCTTGTTTCTGAACCACTTTGCTGATATGTTTTGCTCTGCACGAGACTTCTGACTTTTAAAGTCAGCAACTTGAATATTTCTTTCCTGCCAAATGTATTACACTGCAGCAGCAAAGATAAGCCTTCTAGTGATGATCCAAATGCCATTAGTAGCTTTAGTTAACTTACAACCATTTCTTGAATAGTACATTTCCAATCATTCACCTGAATCTTCACGTTTTCCATTTGAAGTAATTTCCACCATAAACACTGTGAATAAGGACATTTTAGAGAATACGTGGCATTGAGACTCCACTTCCGTCTTAAAGCTTATTCTGAGTAAGCAATTTCCCTTCTACCATACTGCTCGTCCCCAACATATTGGAACACCATTTTATAAAATCTTTCCATGCTTTTCTAATCCCTTTATTAGTAATCCAAACAGTGCTATCAGGAACTTTTGGAATCAAGTGAGGCATAGGGATAGTAATGGTTGGAAACTGATTAATCCACTTAGTTGATTTTGAGCATATCATGTAGTCATGTATCAGCAAATTTGATTTCACATTGATTTTTGATTTTGAGCATATCATGTAGTCATGTAAGCTGAGTGTGTCTGTCTTGTTTCGAAAGGATGGGGTAGATATCTTTTAACGAGTGTCGAAAATGTGCTAGGTATTTGGAATTGTTTAGGTTCGATGGGGTGTTCTGCTAAGCTTATTTGAGGTGCTTATCAGCTTATTGAGTTACAGATTACCCAAATTCTCGGTTATAAACACATGATTTTATGGAAGTATGAAACCAAAGTCCCGTTTGTTGTATTATACTTATATAGGATGACACAAGAGTCATGTCAAATAGTTTTAGATGCTGTTTGGGATTGCATATTTTCAGCTTATGGTTATGGCTTATAAGCACTTTGAAATACTTATGTGCCATTGTGCAAAATAAGTTAGGAAGCCAATTAGCCAACAGATTCATACACTTCGAATGTGATTTGCTTACAAAATATGCAATAAGCCCCCCCAAAAATATGCAATCCCATATGTGCTAGCAGACTTTTGTGGCATTCCTGATCAGCTCTATCTTATATCAGCAAGCACATCCTTCTTTCTAATTCTGCTTCTTGCAATTTTTTATAGTTATCCTGCACAATGACATTTTCTACTTTTCCACCCTTGGTTCATGGGCATTAGTCTTACTCAATATTTCAAGGATATAAATGATATTTTTGCTTCTGTTGAGGACATTTTGGGTCATGTTATGTCATGTCTGGAGTTTCTTAGAAGCATCTTCTTTGACTTGGAATATTTTGGTGTAACATATACTTTAGCAGGATGGATTTTGGGGTTATATGCTGTCATGTCGATTTACAGTTATATTTGACATGTTACATTATCCTAGAAAACAGAAGGCGCACTCAAATGATTTAAGTAGGCTTGTGTGTATTAAACATGTAACCAAAGACTCAAACTAGACTTGTTATTGATGCTTTTCTTGATGAGTTGATGGCTCACTGATACTATTATTTTGGTATCATATAGTTTATGATAACTGAAACGTGTGATAATGTACAGGGTGGTGACATGGTAACGGCGTTACTGGAGCACGATCATTTAGTTGATGCCTCACGCTTATTCCGTGCTACCGCAGAAAGGAAGTTCTCGGTTCCTGAAGAATCTGGGTCACAGAATAATGTGCAAACTTGTGTGTACGTCTTTCAAAGAGAATATGCTATTGTTGACCCTGAACGTGTTAAGGTATATCTTATGTTCTCTTCTTGGATATTGCCATGATCTCTTTTTACGCCATATTGACCAAATGTCACACCCTTATCAATATATACAGGAGTGGGTTCTACTGCTCTAGTTTACGAATAATGTCTGGAAATTACACAAAAACAGGAGAGAAGAGTGATTTCTATTATTCTATTATACTGTATATCTATTATTACACAAATCCTCCAATTGGGACCAATTGGGTTTTATAGATGAAAGGAATCCTATGAAGTGGTAAACTCACTGCTGGAATCTCCACGAGAAAATCAGTGACTGATTTGATCAAATCTCGACAAAAATCAGTGAACTTTTTTGACAATCTATAATATGGGTATAGATGCTAGTCATATCCAGCTTGCTCTTCATTTGCTTAATCCCTTCGTTGGAAGTGCTTTCGTCAAGATTATGCAACCTGTAAATTTGAGGGAACATGGGTTAGCTCCATCCGCCCCTCGTCAAGTTTGTCTTTTACAGTGTTGATTGATCGCTACGTTCTTGGTCCAGTCATGATGGATTGGGGTTTTTGCAATCTCTGCTTCGTTGTCACATAGAAGTATTATTCATCTATTGCATTTACTTTTTAGCTATTTTGATCATTCTTTCCAGCCATATCCCTTCAGAAATTCCTTGACGCATAGCTCGGAACTCAGTCTCCGAACTACTACTTGCAACAGCAGACTGTTTTTTCCTTCTTCATGTGACTAGATTATCTTAGAGGAAAGTGCAATACCTTGTTTCAGATCTTGAATCAGTGGCGTCCCTGCCCAATCTGCATTGGTATATATGTGTACATTTCTTTCATCAGTTTTCCAAAAATAGACCATAGCTTGGTCTCTTTATTAGGTAGTGACAAATTTGGAATACTTTATTGGGGTGCTGATTTATTGGGTAACTGGGCATGGTGAACGGATGGGACTTGAATCCACATACCTGCAGCATACCCAACGTCCGGCTGTGTATTTGCCAAATTTTTTTTCTTTCTGAATGACATACCAACTATCTCACATGTCCCGGATGGGACTTGAATCCACAACCATTTGGTTGGGGAGCATTCTCAAACACATGGGGGTACCGCCGGGTTACAAGCCCTTTGGTGTGTATGTGCCAAGTAAATAAGTTTTCCGATGAGTGTCTGATACTGCCCCTTATCAACTAATTCTCCTGTTACTTCAACGTTCATTTTCTTTTTCTTTATGATTTCTTAGTTGGTTGCATAGGAACTTCTGCTGGTTTGCAACCAAGTAATCCAGTCTTTAGAAGATCTGTGGTGTACTTTCAGTGATCCTGGGAGTATTACCGTTGTGAAACAGATATTCCCTTTTGTGATCGAGCAATCTCCAGTCCAAGACATATCTCAGTTGTCCAAGATCCGTAACCTCAAAGTCTTTTCCCAACACCTTCTTCAATCTGTTAATTTCTTTTGTATTGTCACCAGTTAGGATGATGTCGTCTAGATAGACTATCATGATAGCAGTTGAGCCTTTGAGTAAATGTTCTGAAAACATGGTGTGGTCTGTCTGACCTTGGTTGAAGCTTAGTTCTTTCACTACTCATGTAAGTTTCTTAAAGCATGCCCGAGGTGACTGTTTCAACCCGTAGATAGATTTTTTACTTGCAAACTTCGCCTTGATTTTGAGTTGATCTGAGGCCTAGCGGCACATCCATGTATCTTCGACGGGTGAGCAGCTGGCGAACATACTTTGGATAGACCGAGGTGCAAGTTTACCAAAATTGGGTTGTTTATCGTGAACAAAAGCAATACATCCAAATACCTTTGGATGTACGTTAGACATTTCTCTAATGTGTGGGTAGGTTTTTGTGAGGACTTGGTGTGGCGTTTGGTAATTGAGCACCCTGGATGGCATTTGATTGATTAAATATGCCGCTGTCATAACCGCTTCACCCCAAAAGTGGTTGGAACATGATTTTCAGATATAGGAGAACATGTGACCTCGAGTAAATGACGGTTCTTCCTTTCCGAAATTCCATTTTGTTGTGGGGTTTAAAGACAAGAACTAATATGAATANTGGCGTTTGGTAATTGAGCACCCTGGATGGCATTTGATTGATTAAATATGCCGCTGTCATAACCGCTTCACCCCAAAAGTGGTTGGAACATGATTTTCAGATATAGGAGAACATGTGACCTCGAGTAAATGACGGTTCTTCCTTTCCGAAATTCCATTTTGTTGTGGGGTTTAAAGACAAGAACTAATATGAATAATTTCTTGTTTATCAGGATATGATCCTAATTTGAAAAGTATGACCAACCTCTGACTTATCTTAAATAAGAAATAAGCAAGTGCGTTGGTTGTGATCGTCAATGAATATGACGGACCATCTTTAGTCGGATATATTTTGTATTCGAGACGGTCCCCAAACACAACCATAGGTCAAGACATCAAGTGGAGGGGATGAGACTCTGTATGGAACTGGTGTGTAAGAACGGCGAGTGTGCTTTGATAGTAGACAAACTTCACAGTTGAAAGAATTTGGATTTCTGTTGAAATGTATGGAATAATTTGTTTAAGTAGCTGAAATTTGGGTGGCCTAATCGATTGTGCCATAACATCAGATTGTTCTCGGAACTGGGTGCGGACTACTGTGGTGAACGGATGAATTTGTGTCTGGGTTTTGGAACAGCTTCAAGAAGTTATAGCCCCGCCCGGACTTTAGCACTGCCAATTTTTCCCCACTCCAAAACCTGAAAATTACGTTAGTATAAATAGAACTTAGGAATTCATTTGTGTTTATCATAAGTTTTAAAAGAATGGGAGATTAATTTGGAACAATCACAAATTTAAGGGTTTTATCCTTAGAAATTAATAACTATAATTTGCAACTCTAACATTTGCTCCTCCAGAATGGAGTTGGAGTTCTGAAAAGAATTCTATATCACCTGTCATGTGATCTGTGGCCCCCGGATCTACATTCCAAGAGTTGATGCCGAGATGGCCATCAAGTAGCAAAGTTCATATTGTGCCCTCATAGCAGGGACTGATGTGATCAAATCCCGATAAATCAGTGAAAATGACTGGTAATCATAAGATAATATCCACATTAATTGATCTTATAAACGTAAGAAATTTCCATCTGATATATACAAAATAAGATATTATATAAATGTAGCTCGTTTTTCAATTGAACTTGAATTTGTGTCTATTATTCAAAATCACTGAATACTTTGGCACAAACTTCCTTTATGTTACTTTTCCCTAAGGGAAATTGTACATTTTAGGGAAGCGGCGTTAGTTAACTATGGGATCTCTTATATTATGAAGCTGTATTTTGTAAAAATAACTACCTTCTTTTGTCTCCTCATGTTGAAGATCGTTGGCACCGATGAAGCAACAACCTGTGTTGGCATTATCATTAGAAACAGCAGTAGTGGCATGTAAGCATCCGCTTACCTTTTTCAAAAGATGGCATATCTGTCAGTATCCTAATTAGTTATCAGTACTTATTAATTCTAAACTCCTAAAATGTGCTTACCATGAGTGTAGGATATCTTGTGCCCATTTGGATTCTCCACGTGTTGTTGATAATGGCCTCTCCCAGATGTTGTCATTAGTTTCAGATTCTGATGACAATGCTATTTTGGATGTACTGTTCTGTGTCCTTTTAACTCTGATAAGTTCTGCATTTAAATCAAATCATCTTAGTTTCTGGCTTAAACTTCTCTAGTAATTAATATTTTGTGTTCTTCATGGATGCAGGTTTATCTAGTTGGCGCATTTGATGATTCTGCTCAAGTCTGGTTCAACAGCCTCTACTTTGCCTTCGAATCTAATGATTTGTTGTTTACTAGTTTAGTCTTGCTAATTTTTTTATATTGAGAAGATTGTTGGGCCATATTGTTTTTTTTATGAAACGATATGGCTCACCCTAGAGGTGGAACTTTTAACCCATATATATAAAATATGTGTCAATTCGGGTTGAATTCTATTGATGACTGGTCAAATGGGTAAAATTATACAAATCAGCTAATAAGGAAACCGGTCAAGACTCACTGTAAGCGTATTAAATGCTGAGATAGTTTAAACAGTTGCCTAAATCGTTTTATTCGTGAAGTTAGATTGTTACTTTAATGTTATAGTGTTCATGATCATTTTAATATATTTAGTATATATGTAAAATTTTAAAAATTGGACAAAAAGGTGTTGGGTAGGTCAACCTGACCCTACCCAAACCAACCCTAATCTGTGCTAAGCAATGACCTGTTTTGACCCGATTCTTCTTGGCCAGATCCAGTTCGCCTATTTTACCCCCTCTAACTCACCCACTCTGTTTAACATGTTTTGAAGCAGGGAAATGATGATGATGGATCCGAACTATATTCAGAAATGGACGGATATTCCTTCCCACTTTGTATTAAAATAGTAGAAAAATTAGCCGAGAGCAAGCTGAAGTTCCAAATTCAAAATTTTCAAGTGCTTAAGCATAACACAAGATGGGACTCTGAGGGAAATGCGTATCCAATCTTTCACGGGCTCCTGGTTAGTTTCTTCCTTGATTTTCCAAATTAGTTTTGATATTTTGTGTGTTGAATCAAGAGATTCACACTAAGCACCATTTGCTCTTAATATGTATTGCCTTGAAGAATCTCCAACAAAATTTAGCTGTAACAATCATTTTTACAAGTGCCTGTAAAAGTTCCGAATGTTAGTCATATGTATATAGGACATCTATTCTGGGCTAGAGGCTAAGAGATAAACCAACTTTGGTCTGATTTCTGTTTTGGGAAACCAACCTAACTTAGGCCACAAAATAAGCCATTGAATTTTCAAAAAAGTGATATACAAGGAACACCTGAGATAACTGGTTTTCAGGCACCATGTTAGGAAAAAACAAATATGGTCAAATCTGAGATGTCAGTTGAGTTATCATGTTATCTTTAATCATATCAGATCGCCTTTATTTATGTTTCGTTTTTAATTGATTCGAAACCTCAGTATTTTTAAGCCACTTGGTTTTTCTGGCCAAAATAAATAAACCACCTATAGCAGAAATTGGACCATAGATAGCTATCTATATTCGCAACTATCGCATTTATTCTCTAACAAGTAACAAGTCATCTTCAGGTAGAAACATCCAGTGGTTCGGTTGTCCCAGCCAGTTTTGATAGAAGTACAAGGTGTCCAGATGAAATCATAAGGAGGATCCGTTTAGGTGCTTCCTTTGAGGACCCTAGATTGGCTGGTCGGTTACTAGACACTTATGAGACTCAAGCTGACAGATTTGTCATTGCACCATTCTCCTGGTAAATTTCCCCTTTGTATTTCTTAGAGGTAGCAAAATGGGAGGGTCAGGTGGGTTGTGTAATACGAGTCAGGTGCGGTTGACCTACAAACTGTGGAATATAATATGCATTGAGTAAAACAGTTTAGGGTGACTGTTAATTTGTTTCCATGTTAGTTGAGTTTGTTTGTTATATCCATTTGACATGTTAGCCTGTTAGAGATAGTCATAAAACATAACCCAAGTCAACCCGTTAATGTCATTGTTTTCTAACAGTCTTTATGGACCTATGCAAATGGTCCAGATGAAATTTTTTACAACCATGAGTTAATAATCTCCTTCGTGAATGCCAGTACAAAATTTATGACTGAATTATCAAAATGAGTTTGCAGAGTTTTCTTCTGTTTCTGATGAATGTCACCACCTCCTTTTAGGTTCTACATGTCTTTAGTTGCATAATTCAAGGATATGATAAAGAATCTCTTACAGTTACAAAAATAGTGCTTAAATTTGCATCGACTTGAGTGGTTGTTAGACTTAGATAATGGTAATAATAGTATTGTCTGGTATTACAGGAGTATGCGCCAAGTACATATTGCTTCAGTGATGAGACACCGTTCCGATCTGGAAATTCTTCTTACTACTTCAACATCACCTACCGCTGAGGTTCCAGATTTTGTTGATAATCAGAAAAGGTAAACACATTTAGAGGTCCACGTTCTTTTTTATTTTCAATTATTCGAGATCCAATTAAATCATTGTACAAAACTGAAATATTCCGGCAAGTTTTGGCTTGAGATATCATTGTCTCTACTGACTTTTGCATTCTGCTTCTTTCAATCTTCCACGCACCTCAGATCTACACGAACACATAGTCTTTTGCAGCTTTACATTTGTTAAAATTTTTGGGTTTCATCTAACAAAAGTCATTTTTAGGATATGGGAGTACCTAATACAACATCCAGATTGGAAAGAAGCCTTTCCTTCAAAGGTGCCTCGTGTATTTAAGAGGACTGGTGGCACAAGTTGGGAAATGTCCTCGGAATGATAACTCTTTATACAGACCCGTCAATTTATTCTGATTTGTGCCTGCACGAAATTCGCAAATGATTGATTGACATGCTAATACCAAGGTTACTTTATATTGGTCTGGAGTCTTGGCACTGGTCTCCTCGACAAGTGGTGCTACCAAACTATCACACTTGTTCGTTGATGTGAGATTGTTGTATTAATTAAGGATTCTCATATTGAACAAATCGAAAGATACAAATGTAAATTTTTTTTAGTGTTCAAGAAATCTTTTAAGCATGTTTATACAGGCAACTGTTTGAAGGAAATTTGTTAAGGATACGCCTACTGCTAAAGAATTTGGTACTTGTTATGCCATTAACAAGTTTTGCATTTACTCCTTTACTCGATTATTAGTTTTACTTATTTGTTTTTTTTATTTTATTATTTTTTTATTTTTATTATTATTATTTTTTATTTTTTTTTTTGCCTTTCAAGAAAAATTTATGGTTTTACTTAGTTTGTAATGCAAGTTCTTAAAAGCTTGTAGCTATTAACAAACAGCTTAAATAGTTTTACTTGTCATTTTCTAAATATCGATACATAAATTTTGTAATGCAAAAACTAACATAATGCAAGATAGAAGAATGTCTAGAAGAAAATGAACCGAGGAAAAAAAAATGTTGAACCAACATCGTCATAGTTTATTAGTATTAGTTTCATGCTAGATATAATTACCATTAAACATTAGTTTATTAGTATCATGTTGTGAATAGTAATTGCAGCTCACAAACCACTTACAACACACATACAATATGGTTTTTAGCACAGAAACATAAGGCATCCTGATGCTACGTTTAATTATCAGTTAAATAAACACACACAGCCTGCAGTCCGAATGTCTAATAGATTGTGGAAGTAAAGACCAACGCACAAAGAAAAGAAAAAATTACAGTTTAGCAAAACTTAAATGAATTCAAAGAATCCTATAACGCTTCCTGTTTAACCACAGCCCCAGAAACTGCTTCCTACAACAATATCTTATGACATAAGCTATTTGGGAGAAACGGCGACACCAAATCATGTTTCCTACTTACGAAGCTCCTCTGGTCCATGTGCAAAATGACATCTGTCACCAAAGGTACACTGTCCCTTCGCAAAATTCTCACACATCTTTGTCTTAATTTTGTTTGCACCACCATGTCCAAGCCCCTGTCCACCCTGCTGTTGCTGCTGAAAACCACCAAATTTTCTTTGCGGCGGACCATTTGCACCACCACCCCCGCCACCAGAACGAAGGTTCATGATTAGTTCATGCACCATTTCACTTGCCTGTTTAATCTGATCAAAAGACCCTTCAAGTTCAATATTCTTCTGGCTCGGGTCTGTGTCGTGATCTCTAATAGCAAACTTGACACCGGTAAGACGGCATATCTGCTTAGAATTCACACCACCTTTCCCTATGATGGGTCCTGCAAGAGCCCCATCTATGCTGATCTTGGCTGTGGCAGATTGACCAAAGTTGGCTGCAGCCGTTAGGCCAGGTGGGCCTGGTTCCATCCGCCCCTGATACCCACCACCACCACCATAGTTGAAGGGGCCAGGTTGGGCACGGGGATCTTCGTAAGCTGGGAACGATGATTTACTACCGAGCTCCACCTCACTATGAGCAAAACGACATTTGTCCCCAAACTTGCACCCTTCTGGGGTGTTGATTCTGTTGCAAATCTTGCCTTTGGCAGGGGTCGGTGGGCCCTCAGCAAATGGTTGTTGCATAGGAGGTTTTCTTCCAGGAGGACCACCCGCATTTGTAAGCTGTTTCACAGCGTTGTAGCCACCAGGGACATAGTGTAGGAAGTGACACCCTTCACCAAATGGGCAACCAGACGTGCTGCATTACCCAAAAGCAGAAACATGAGAAACCATAACATGTAAAAACATAAAATACTTCATTCACGCGCAACAAAGTATATGCTCCAACCTAAACAATGTTTTGAACCTCTAATGGTAGTTTTTTTTGTTAACAGGTATCACTTGATCATGGTGCATAATTACATCAACGCCCTTAAATTCTAACTTTTAACAGAATGTAGTAACACGGACATTATATTTAGAGGCAAAATACAGACGGGTTAGGTAGGTTGGATAATGTGCCAAAATGGGTTAACACTTAAGAAAGTATAAGTTGGGTCAGGTTGACCCACCAACAGCTTTGGTACATGTATTTTTGCATTTTAGAAATAAATAACGCATTACATATACTTACAAAAACTCTCATATTTTAATTGATTCTTGAAAGAATTTAAGAGACGGCAAACCTAGAAATACGCTTTGGAGAAACTCCCAACCCAATTGACTCATTCAACACATTCGACCTTCCAAATTCTGTACGTTACAAGATTTACTGATTTGATGCATTAGATTAGAAATTTAGAATATACAACCCAAGTCAACCCATTTTTAGGTAAACCGATCGAAAATGACATCTTTAGTTAAATGTTTTTCAACCCAACATTTAGCACACATGCTCAATCATATGACTCTCTTCTTAACAACAAGGAAAGGTATTCATATATATAAAGACATCGATTCCGGTTATGGTTTCAGGCCTTGGGGCTAGAAAATTCAGCTAGATAACCACCCAAAACCAAACTCATAAACCCAAAATACTTTTCCCTGACACAATGCCTTTGCACACCATGATAACTGAGAACGAGTACAGACAGTTGCAGGATTCATTTAACTGTGCAATTTAGCAGGCCGTGCAGCTGAGTCACAATTGCAGGATGTTTTTTTTACTAAAGGTGATCAAGTTAAAACATTTGAATATTTTAATATGCGACCCTATAAGTGCAATTGGTAAAAAAACGTTTCCATATTCCATAAGTCCCTAAATCTTGTGAATAACTTCGTGACTAAGAAGATGAATGGTTTTATGTTCCCTGCCTCCTCAGTGATCAACTAAAAAGATGATGCTGAATTGCTGATGCCTACAGAGTCCACGAATATTTTCTGATCAACCACACTTACTACATGACCTATGAAAATACATCTAAGAACCTACGCCATGCACAGAAAACTATTTAACTGGTAAAAGATATCCACAACTAATCTATAGGTTGTTTGTGCCAACATTGACGAAACTTTTGTAACACGCTAAGGTGTGAGTTTAAACAAGATGCGCAAACATAACTAAGAAAACATATTCAAATACATCTCACTAGCAAAATTTGAAGGCAATTTATATTTTGACATTAAAATGAGAGATGATGACAGTGTGACACCTATGAGTCGTATAAAACATTTAAAATTATTACAACCCAAGAAAGCTCGGGAAGGGGAAAAACAGCAAAATATTAGCGAAGACATCCAAAAACAACTCACCCTAAGTAAAATAGCGCCTTATCACATGTATACCAAGGGAAAAGTACGGGTGCATTAAATAAGAATCATACAGCTAGATGCTGTCAGTGTTGACAAAACCAGATACGCTTACTTTACATGGTATTCGTAACCAGACCAGATGGGCATAATTAAGCTCCATAACCAATGTTTAAGGTTGAAGATATTAACATTACCAGATATCGTCTTTAGAATGAAATGTAATCTTTTAGGTTGATTACCATGTAGTTAGACCTCGTATATTACCAGCTGCAATTAGAATATTTTCTCCGAATTTGGACGTAATTATGGTCTATCGAAGCTTGAAATTGTAAGTTGTTGTTAATATGTAGTAATATCTTGTTTAGGTACAGATGATGATTATTAACCTGAAAAACTTCGTGCACGGCTTTGATTTGCTTCCTACACCAGGTGTAAAGTTGTTGTTCTCCGATTCTGTTGCAACAAATTTATTACTTTTTTTTAGTTTCCAGTCTTTTATCATTCATTATACCAACTTTTAACCGCATCCAATATTCACATTATCATTACCACATATTAATCATATATTTTAACAATAACAAATAATAATAATAATAATTAAACAAATCCAGTATCACATTTTACTTTCATTATATATATTATAATTAACTAAGGAATGAATTTATAAATACTGATATAATAACTAATTCAATATTATTGGAGTCATATAAATCACAAGCTTCGAAAATAAAATCTTTATTAGTATATAATAATTAATTCAAATTCATAGCTAATTTATATATAAAGAGTAGCAAAATCACATGTATACGCAATTATAAGCAGAAGGAGATCTGAAACCCTAATTACATAAATTAAATAGTAGCAATTCGATAAGAAGAATACTGACCGTCTCTAGGTCTTTTTTGAGCGCCGTTAAAACCGCCCTCTTGTCTGCCTCTTTTACGTCCTCCAAATTCCATTTTCTCTTAATTAATTCAATTGACTGACGGTGTGAAATAAGAATGGTAAACCCTAGTTAGGGTTTGTAAAAGTGGAAGATATGAACGATTTCGATTCAGATTTGATTTCGATGTGTTACTACTACTTTCTAGATCCACACCCGATACTTATTCGGGTTTTTATATTATTTTTGGCAGTAAATTACATCAACGACCGTTATGGACTTTCATTAATACCTCCCTCACATCCCGCCTCCAAAGCTATAGGATGTCGTGTTTTATCTAGTCTATGGCTGTGTTTGGCGACACGTAGCAGTAACAATAAGCAGTAAGCAGTAAAAAGTAGCAGTAGCAGTTAGCAGTAAGCAGTAGTTGTTTGTTTTTAAAACGTGTTTGGTAACGTAGCTGTAACTAAATTATAAAGTGTAAAAACAAACAAATTCTTACCGCTTGTCGCTTGTCGCTTACCGCTTCTTCAAGAAGCATTTAAGACTTGAGCGGTTGGCCATGTTTTAAACGCTTGTTGAGGTGTTGCCAAACAAGCAAATGCTTACCGCTTGTCGCTTATCGCTCCTAAACGCTCCAAAATGCTTGTTGCCAAACACAACCTATCTATACTATTACTATACTACTAGCATATAGGGCTCGTTTGGTTTCTTGGAGGTTTAGGATTTGGACTCGGATTCGAATATACTAACATTCATACAGCTTATTGAATTCAGTCAACTTGTAACCACTAACATTCACACAACCTATTGTAACAGCTTGTTGGTTATAAAATCAAACTGAAATAAAATAACATACGACACATATTTAGACATTTAAAAAAAAAAAAAANCCGCTTTTTATGGTTTCAGTTATATGTGGTATTGGTGGTAGATATTATGGTTTTTGTGGTAGATCGGGATATAAAAGCTCAAACACACCACTAATTTATTTCATATGTCTCACGTAGCTGAGTCAAGTATCAGAATGAAACGTGTTTGCCGGTTCGGTCGCCGCTGCGGCGACCGAGGAATGAGGGTCGAACTAGGTCGGTCAGCTCCAAAATTGACGAAGGGTGATTGTGCTGAAGGAAAGAATCAAGATTTTATTTGGGTATCTTCGGTTAACATGAAATAGAATTATACCAGTGCCTTAACTAAAAGTTATTGCTATTTGTAAATTAATTGTTTAATAAAAGTATGACTGCATAACATCACATTGTCAGAAAATATAGTCACAGGGTACCCACCGCTGTATCGCGCGGGTACCTTGCTAGTATTAGAGTGATGAATATAGAACACTACTTAGTACAGTAGTTATTATTGAATGACTTCTTTTCTTACTAGAATTGCATAAATTGGTTGCACATAGAATTTGTTTAACGTAGTTATATTTAGAGTGATGTTTATTAACAAGGTACAATTTAATAATACATATATAAATATCTTAAATATAGTCATGTTCTGTGCTTTTCATAACAAACAAGGAATGTAATGGTTGCGGCGGGGCCTTTTTTTGCAATTTTTTTTACGATGTGTGTGGTATTGTAGTAGTCAAACAATAATGTTATTGTATTTAATCTTTGTGTTGATGTTTTGTATGGATGATATAGGAGCGAGTAGGTGGTGAATCAGATTGAAAGTCAAAGTCGCCACATCAAGATAAAAGAATTAATTAATCTATTAAATTCAACTTATGTTTTTTTTTTTTTTTTTTTTTGATCGGCTTGTCTTTATTAACTGCTTAGAAATTCATGGTTTTATTTGAGAATAAATTTGAAGTAATAAAAATGGCTTTTATTATTTACTTTAACTTATATTTTTTATAATTTGTGAATGCTTTTAAGTTATTATATGTGGGAAAGTTAAGTTCTAATAAAATGTAAGTTTTTAAAGTAAATAGTACTTACAATTGGTGTGGTTTTGTATTTGTTGAATAGTGGAAGGGTGTTTGGTTTATAAAAGAATTTCAAATGGATTTAAGATGTCATATTTTATATAGGGAAATGCTATTCACTGCCCAGTGGGCAATTGTTAAAAATATTAATGAACTTGATAATTTCCATTTATATATCACTCTACATTTACAAACTTACACATATTATGTTATACCTATTTTACCCTTATACATTTAATGCATTTTATATCTTTTACAATAAAATGTATCTCAATCATAATGCTAACAATGAATTCGTATGACCAGTTTTGTTTTTCATAATCTTTTTAAGTTTTCGTAATTCTCATATCACTTTTAACAATCAAATCTTGTATTGACTATTATCTTTTCAATCTTTTTATAATCTTGTTTTGCTAACAATCTTTTTATGATATATTATCTTTTCACAATCTTTCTAATTCTTATATCATTTTTAACAATCAGATCTTGTATTGACTATTAAAATGTACACTTTTGTTATATTTTTCTAGTTTTGCCTTTGTGATTATGTTGCATAATATGAAGTTGTTCAATATATAGAAGACACGTGAAAGCAAACGTACAATTTATTTTAGAATCCAACATCAAGAAATTAAATTACAAAACTTAAAATTTTAAAGAAAAAACAGGATTCAAATCTTGATTTTCCAACATAACTTTTTTCTTCTTCTCAGCATGTCTTGAAATACCATTACTCTTACTAACAAGTTCCTCTTTTCTTGGGCATGTGCTAATATTATGACCAACACCTTTACATAGGCTACACCTACGTACGTTTTTTGCTAATTCAATTCCCCCTTTCATTCTTTGTTTGGGACGTCCTTTAGGTGTGGATTGTGGTGGACGTTGAACCATATTCTTNTTTTTTTAATCGGCTTGTCTTTATTAACTGCTTAGAAATTCATGGTTTTATTTGAGAATAAATTTGAAGTAATAAAAATGGCTTTTATTATTTACTTTAACTTATATTTTTTTTATAATTTGTGAATGCTGTTAAGTTATTATATGTGGGAAAGTTAAGTTCTAATAAAATGTAAGTTTTAAAGTAGATAGTACTTACAATTGGTGTGGTTTTACATTTGTTGAATAGTGGAAGGGTGTTTGGTTTATAAAAGAATTTCAAATGGATTTAAGATGTCATATTTTATATATTTAATTAGTAACGTATTGCTAGTCAATTGGTAATTGCCCTCATAGCAGGCCTTTAGTGGACCAACATTTTCAGCCCATAAAATTATAATAAAAAAATTGGACGGCGCAGGCTCCATCTTTTTCCTAATAAAACAAAACCCCTAGTAGGGACTTTTTAATCAAATCATACCTTATTAAGTAATAATTTTTTTAATTTGATTTTTTTTGGATTAAAAAATCATAAATAATTCCTTATCTGGCAATACTATTTGTAAATTCGTTTTTTAAGAATATTTGAGCTAAAAAGTGTATGTGTCAAAATTATAAAAAATTAAAACTTTAAAAACATGGGGGTGATTTACAAGACTACGGGGTCAAAATTGATGAAAAAAAAAAAAAAAAAAATGGCCGTGACATACCTTCCAAGTTCCAACGCTCTTTTTCTTCAACCCAAAGTTGTATAGTATAATTTTTGTCGCAGTGAAAAAAAAACAAAACAAAACAAAACAAAACAAAAACAAAAACCATATCGAAACCTGCGATTTTAAATAAATTGGATAAAATTGTGACAGTATAATTCTTGTCGCAGTGATAATTTTCATAATTTATTTATGGAAGAACCAAAAACTCTTTCAACAAGGTATGATTTTTAATATCTAATTTGATTTTGTTTAAAATTGATATAGGGCTTTTAGTTATATTCTAAAACGGTTTGTGATTTTTCTGTTAATTTTGTTTCAGTGTGTGAAAAAAATTAGGGTTTATTGAAGCTTTAATTTGATTAATAGAGATGAATTAAAAAGAAAGAAGATCAAAGAGTAGAAGATTGGTGGTTCTGAATTGGTTACTAAATCTGCAGGTATATATGTGTTTGGGTTCGTCTTGGATTTAATGATTTTTAGGATTGTTTATTAATCTCTCATATGATTTAATTGTAGACGATTCATATCAGTTGATCGTTTAACAAAAAGCATGATTGTTTTTTGTATGATTTGGTACCACTTACAAGATATTTTTATAATTTTATCTATGTTCATGATTTGTGTTATAGTGAAGATTGCAGATGCATGAGAAGTTCTATATTCTTATCTAATGAATCGGGTTTGTGTTGTAACTGATTATGTGATTACGTGTATAACTGGAATTTAGCGAAGATTACGGACTTTGTGAGAGCAAACACGTACCATACCTTACAACCACATCCTAAGCTTTTAATCTCATCCTTAGGTTGAGCTACCTCCTCTATTTTACCTTTTTGATCAACTATAATATGAATTTATAATATAAAAATAGTGTCTGAATTTCCTTATTTCAAATAAGCTTGTCAGCACGACTTAAAGGGTGTTTCCTTAAGCATAATTTTGGGCTTATTAGCATGGTTCAGCTTATATTTCATAAGAAGATATTTTTCTAGGCTTATTTTGGTAGTTTATGAGGTTATTATTTATCTTTAAGTTGTAACAAGCTTATACTACATCTGAAAATAAGCCAGATAATAAGAATTTATGAAATATAAGCCGAATCAAATAAGCTCATAAGCCTAAAAATAAGCTCATAAAAGACTTGAAAGTTTGTTTAGTTATGTTGACATACTAATTGGCTTAGGCGCCAAGGAGAAACAAATTACAATTTTCCTTTTAGCAAGGGACATATCCTAAAAGAAAACAATTAAGAAGTCATGAAAGCAAATTTCGTGACTTCTTTAGGTGAAATTGACAGAGACTTGTGTGAAAGCTTAGGATAAGCAAACCCAAACAGCCTATATAAACTTCACTTTCAATAAGCAAACCCAAACAGCTTGATTGTTTTCCTAAAAAATTGACAGAGACTTGTGGTCGATGTGTTTTTATTTCAGGTTTTAATTTGGGAACACTTGTGAAAATTTGTATAAATTTGATTTTTGCTGAACTATTAAGTAGTATGACTGAATAGTTAATGATAGGTTAATGGAATGTTTATATCTTGTGGGATTGTGCACGGAAACCTATTTTTATATAGAAGTTGGAAAAGACCACGACTTGGTATGTGGCTTACTTTTAAGGCTGATTAGGTACCATAATTTACATCAGGCCAGAATTTGCTATGTAGGAACAAAATATAATCCTGAAAGTCAATGAAGGGGTAAGTCGTAAAGGTGGTCTGTGTGAAAGTGTTTATACCCGGTAAAATAATGTGAAAGTTAGTAACAGGGTAAGTCGTAAAGAGGTCTGTGATGATATAAAGTATAAACAGATAAAAATTTCATAATTCTAGGAGATTTTGTTATGAGTTGATGGTAGTATGTAGAATTATGGCATATTATATATGAATTACTTTTGTAAAGAAATTAATTCATATGGTTATGGATGATATTTGGTTCTTGCAAGAGGGGTTTCATTAAGCAAGTTATCATACATGTTCTTTGCCACTAAAATCTGTCCCAGTGTTGCTGTTATTGCATGCAACCTAAAAATGAGATAGTTGTTTGCTCATGTAGTAAAGTAAAGAAACCATCCCTTATTACCTTAACCTCGGCATCAAAATGGTAGCAATTGCTTAAACATGAACAATTTGTGGATCTTCAGTGTTATGCGAGAATGGATTTTTTTATGCAAATGAGAATGGATTTGGGGTATGAGGAAATTGGCTGTTGTGTTGATAACCAAGCTTAACAATACCTAACCTAGCTAAATGAGAGTAGGATAATTTGGGGGCAGGGCGCTGTAGATTATCATGGATAACTGGATGGTCGTTTAGTAACTTTGTTTTCTGTTGTAATGAAGTGGCGTAAAAAAATCTATCGGTAGATAATAAAATCATGAATGTAGACTTGGGATTTCGATAAACGATAGGGGATTTGATGGTGTTGAGAGTCTATATATAAGGACGGTTTGCTTTTATAGTTGATCTTGGTTGAATGAGGTAAGCAACAATGATATAGAGATTTTAGGATTATTACTTGACTGTTTTACTAAATGATTATGCAATATTTGTTGTTTGGAATGGATATTGGTGAAAAAACATAGGCAAATGACAAATTACTCAAACCACTCATTTTAACTATGGCTTGACATGGCGACAGTCAACTACTTATTTGTTCATACCCATCATGTACCTACTACTGTCTATGCTTTTGTGTTGATATAAATATGTGCATTGTCAACAATTGTTATTAATCACAAACTCATATACTAATCTACTATCTATATAAAACAAGGTTTTGTCAACTAATCTCCTCTCCAAAAATCCTCTAAATTCGACACGTGGCATTTCTCCCTATCCAACGGTTCTCCTTCATTTCACATCTAAAAAAGTCAAACCAAAAAATAAATGGGCGGAAATCCTTTTAATACTCTCATTTGCTTCAACACCTCCAAAACAAAACACACACACTTCTCTAAATAATCCTTTTCCAATCATAAACCCTAATACAACCCACCTCAAATCAATAACACTATAAATAAAAAACAAGATAACCTTTTTCGATTTCTTGGTATGATAAATCACCTTTTTCGATTTCAGGTGCATCTATTATCCATAAACAAATCCGAATCATCGTCCATGAATTGTATATTATCGTAGTCCAAAAAACAAATTGAATTGAGGTGTCGACTTATCCTTAAAATGTTTCGATGATGGCTGATAGATCTGATGTTCAAATCGGTACGTTTTGAAAGATATTTTTTTTCTTTTGATTCATTATATAGATAGTGAATTCATATTTTGTATAATTATATTTGATTTGTATGAATTAGGTTTCATTATGTTTTGGTTCAATTCTTCAACCGACCATGTTGTGATGATGTATAACTGGAATGGATTTGAAGGTGTTTGTGGATTTTTGAATCCAGAGATGATGCTTGATGGTATTCAGGTTCCAATATTCGATTTAAGTTAAATTATTAATCATGATCTGGATAAAAATTTGCTTTTCATTCATTATAGGTTGTATCATTATAAGCTGATTCAATTTCATCCTCACAATTAAAATAGCAGATTTTATAATGATCTTTTTAAATTAAATCTCATGGTAATACTATCAAATATTTTGTCAACTTTTAATGTAGGTAAGTTTCTTAAAAAATCCCAAAAAACCGCCCCTAAATAAATATGCTACAACTGAATTCCATGATTTTTGCGGATAGTTAAAGTTTTCAAATTATTTCCTTAGTTATCCACCTAAATTTTTAAAATTTGAAACCATTTTAACATAATCGTTCATCTATAAAAAGGCAATTCATTATGTAGTGATTACACTTATCTCTTCCCTCTCCTACTTTCTATTAGTCTGGTAACAAATATAATTATTTTTCCTATTTCTATTAGCATTTCTATTCATGTTTTTTCTATCTACACCAGTTACCAAGTTATTTATTTTTAATTTGTTTGTAAATACATCAATGGAACAGAATATCACTCTCTTGTGCGACATTGATCCTATGTTAGATGATGTTAAAATACTGGCTCGATGCATTAGCATCTGGAAATCTCACCCTGCAGGAAAGCCTAATGAAGTTTGGAGCTTAGACATGGTTTTACAAGATGAACAGGTGCCTTTATACTCAGACTTTCAAATTTGCAACATTTTTTATGAATACAATCCACTGCAAAAATTAGTTAAATAAATGATATTCTTTATATTTCAGGGGAATCGTGTACAAGAAACAGCAAGGACAAAGGAAGTAATCAATAATTTTCGCCTTTTGATCGATGAAGGGTCATGCTATCGTATCAGCAACTTCGGAGTTGGTGAGAATGGAGGGAAGTACCCCTTCTTGAATCATCGATACAAAATCTCTTTGTTTAGGAACACTGGTGTTACAAGGGTCTGTACTCGGCGCGTGAAGTAGATGTTGTAAGGATACTTTTTTGCTCACCCATCTTTAATTCATGCGTCAATATGTTTGAGGAGATAATGTATGTTTTTGGCATTGAGTGATGCAAATCTTAGAAATAAGTTTTTATTTACTTTAACATAAAACTATCCATTTGAGGATACTGACTTTGGAATGATAAGCTTTGCATTGTATTGCAGTTAGAATGGTCCCAGCCATACACTAAAGTTGATGATATAAAAGAATGGTGGAGAGCCATATACAAATTACTCAATTCAAGGTAAAACGTATTTATGTTTATTGCATTTTTTTAAACTCATTTGTTCATGTTCAGTATATTGTTATTTACAAATCCAAGCAGCCTGTTATTTTTAGCTTTTGTTATAAATATGCTGAAGGATTCTTTTGTAATTCATCGAAGGCCCCTCCTCATATTGTCACTAATGCAATAAGAATGGATTCACATTTTTTAAAGGATCATAATTAATTGATAAACTTGCTCAAGCATGTTAGGTAGCTTGCTGGATTGTTATACTAAAGGTACCAAACCATTTTTTTTGTTTTGTTAAAGTATATAAAGTTAGTAATACATGGTTTTCTGATGAATGTTTTACAATAGCTTGCTGGATATGTAACAATGATATTGTTTAGTCGATGTGGCCATTTGGATAAGTTATTGACTTTTGAAATATAGTTTGTAAAAATTTCAGTTTGCCCGTAAAGGGATAATTGTACAGGCTATTCAAGCTCTTGCTGTATTATACATTTCAAATCTAAGTTATGTACAAATATGTTGTAGGAAGCGGTCAAGTATGTTATCATTAGTTTGAATGCTCTTGCTCTGGTATTAACAAGTAGTTGAAATACGATATATCATGACCGGCATGATCAATAACCACATTTTAGTCTAAAATTAGTTGATTTGTCATTTTCATTTTTTTATATTTTTCCTAAACGGCATATTTTGAACATACTAATGCCCCATTTCCTCATTAATGCTATTATTTTTTTGACAAGCTAGGTGCCATATGGAGCTTCTCATAATATGCTTACAAATGGTAAGATCTTTTCCAACCTTATTGTTTTAGCTTTGCTATGTAAAAGCTGTTCTCAATAAGTTAGCAATCCCAAACACCCCCTAATAAAAAAAAATGTTCGACATTGAAAACTGTTAACGGAGTGTATAATTTATGCAGGATTCAACATCTGAGCCCGACCAAGGTAAACATCTCGATAGTTACCTTTTTGAACTCACTTAGAGGCCCGGGACTCATGAACCTCTTTGTCAAGATATGCTTTGTGTTGGTGATCTTGATCGCTCCATCAAGTTCTGTGAAAAGGTTACTCTTTATTGATGTGATGTCTTGATAAATTTAACACAACTTATTACCTATGCATGTAGAGTTAATACGTTGATGTTATAAAAGAATGGTGGAGAGCCATATACAAATTACTTAATTCAAGGTAAAACTTATTTATGTTTATTGCATTCTTTTTTTTTAACTCATTTGTTCATGTTTAGTATATATATATATATTTTACAAATCCAAACAGCCTGTTATTTTGAGCTTTTGTTATGAATATGTTGGAGGATTCTTTTGTGATTCATCGAAGGCCCCTCCTCATGTTGTAACTATTGCAATTAGAATGGATTCACATTGTTTAAAGGATCCTAATTAATTGATAAACTTGCTCAAGCATGTTAGGTAGCTTGCTGGATTGTTATACTAAAGGTACCAAACTATTTTTTTTTTGTTAAAGCATATAAAGTTAGTAACATGGTTTTCCAATGAATGATTTACAATAGCTTGCTGGATATGTAACAATGATATTGTTTATTCACTGTGGCCATTTGGATAAGTTATTGAGTTTTGAAATATAGTTTGTAAGAAGTTCATTTGTCATTTACGGGATAATTGTAACATGCTATTATTTAAGCTCTTGCGGTATTATACATTTCAAATCTAAGTTATGTACAAATATGATGCAGGAAGCGCTCAAGTATGCTATCATCAGTTTGATGCTCTGGTATTAACTGCGTATCTGAATCGTTGAATGTTTTATTTGATTGAACGAATTTTCATACAATTTTTACGGTGAATTGTGGTGTGCTCGAACATATACTATTTCAATAAATTAAGGAAGTGGCATTTAGTCTTTTTAGAGTTGTGACATACACAGGCAGTGCGTGTGGTTACTTATCTGTTTTGTTGTTGTAGATACACCATCTGGGATTCAGCCTCCTACGCTTTCCATGAACATGTGCACATCTTCCGACTCGCTCTCAGGTATGCCTACCTTTGTCGTGAAAGCCTGTTAGGATTTCTCATTCAGTTGCCTGTATGTTTACATTTACCACGCCACTTTTGAATAAGAGCTGTTTAACACGCTGGCTCAGATGTTGGTGAAAGGAGAACTCACCCGACTTGCGCAGCTGGTAGATAATCTAAACACGTATCTTTTTAATGACTGTAATACATTGTTGGTGACATTCTTATTAAATAACTTATGGTAGTGTCGTTTTAGGTGCACCTGATTTGACTTCAGCGCGTGAAACAGCATAGGGTGAATCGACAACCATGTCATCAGCTGAACACCAAGGTCAGCTATATACAGTTAACTGACTACATGCTATGCACATCGTTCAAATGACATGAGCATAACACATCTGCTGTTTGCAAGAACAGATGTAACCAACCGTGCACAGGTTACTACTAATATTAACATACTTATGTTTTAAAACTTTGATATATTCTTGGTCGCCTTCTTATTAAACATTTTATGTTATCATCGCTTTAGGTAACCTTGATTTGCAGACATGCCTCCCAGCGACAGACGCTGCAACGACAGTGAAAACAGCAACTTCGTGCCAAAATGTTTCCAGGTCTAATCCATATCAAGGGTATGAAGGGATTGCAGATAATGTCGTGCGGGTAAATAATACACGGGTCAACCAAATAATATTTCCCCTTTATAGTTGTTCAACCGGGTGTGAGGTATCAGCAAAGTATGTTATCTAAGTTTGTTTGAGTTATGTTTAGAAGCTATATTCTAATAAGTTGGTGAACATTATGTGGTCGCTTTAAAATAATGTATTGCCATTTATTTCTTTCAGTAAGTTCAAATTTATGAATGTGTTACGGGTATATTGGCTAAGCTAACCTCTTATGAATTATATTATGTTATTTCTTTTAAAGCTTTTAAATGTGGGCCACATGAAGATTTAAATGCCCAAATTGGTTCATTGGGACACATATGATAAACCAGGATGGTGCAGTGATCCTCATTTTTGCAGCGAACATTTTATATGATTCATAGCGAACATTTTACTTGCGGATGTTTTGCAAATAAAATTTTAAGTTTTTACTATTATGCACGGTTAAAAAGTAGGTGGAAGAACATATGTTACTTTTTAGGCTAAACTCTTTGATTTGTCAATGAGATGTTACGTTTAGTTTGAGTTTAGGCTAAACTATTGGAAGAACGTCCGTATATTATGACACTAGCTTAAAGACCCGTTGACACCGGGTAATTTTTTAGAGAGATAGAGAAAATAAGATGATAAGAAAAGTAAAACGTAAACATGTTCGATTAATATATGAAAGAAAGAATGAAATCCGTCAATAATTGAATAAGCAATTGAGTTTGTTACAAAGTAATAAACATCCACGTGTTGGCGTGTCCAAAATTGATTGTCTTGAATAGCAAATGATTGGGTGAGTGCTACTCGATTAAATACCCAATGCCCATGCCGTGGACACCTAAAATTCCATAGAATATGTAAGTAAAGGCATTTTGGTTGATACTATATTATAATTCAAAATTTGGAAAAAAAAAAAGAAAAAAAAAAGAAAAAGAAAAAGCGAATACCTCTTGTAGTTTGATCATAAACCTTGCAGTACTTCTTTGTACACGATATTTGTTGTAGTTTTAGAGAGATTACCGTCTTATCACAAACGACAACTTTCAAACCTTTCTTGCTTTTTACTCGTAAAACAACAACGTACATTTGTCCATGTGTGAAAACGGGACACGGCAAGTACAAACCAACTTTTGAAAGCGATTGACCTTGGCTTTTGTTGATTGTCATGGCAAATGAAACTGAAATTAGATATTGTTTCCTGACAATCTTAAGAGGCAAAAGCTTATATGGCGGAGTAACTCGCAACCTTGGTATGATCACTTGTTTTCCAAAGTTGGTCCCGTTAATGCTTTGCGCTTGAATGGAATTTTGTGTTAATTTAAGAACTTGCAATCTTGTCCCGTTACATAAACCATTTGCTTGGTCTATATTTCACAACAAACCCACCCATTTCAACAGAATTATTACTCATTACTTTAAAATTTTATTTGTACATCTCAAGATATAGTTATGATGTTAATTACATTATCAGTCCAAGACTATGTAAACAATTAAGAAATCATGTTTGTATCAGTAGCATCCGAAAGTAAAGTTTTCATTTTGGCACCTAATCAATTGGAACATAACAACTTATATGAAGAGATCTATCACATGGGTATATAATAATATAGCTTATAGACCCGCGAAATTCA
>LBNU01033864.1:20568-47076 GCA_014162995.1 Artemisia annua
ATGTGTTAAAAATGAATAATTAAATAAATAAGAGAGATTTTATATTTTGAGGGAGGGACTAGAATGAAAATTAAAAAGTGAGGGGTTGAAATGAAATATAGGGGCGGAGGGGGTACTTCTGCCAAACTGGCTAAACTTTACGTCAAAGCGGTTTGGGGCTCATTCGACATAGCAAACAGACTCGAAAAATTATGAAACTTGCGCCGTTTTTCACGAAATAAATTTTCCAACGAAATCAAGTATAAGGGAAACCAATTTATTTCGATATATTTGGCAAATGCGATGCGATTCGAGTTTTCCAAGTTGTGCCGGCTCGAAAAGGGAATAACGCTCACGTTAAACAAGATACCCACAGTTTGTCAAACCCAAACAAGTTTAAAGAAGTTCAGAAGGTAACGAAAAGACAGTTTATAAAAACACATCTTCTAAAAGAAAAAAGAAAAAAAATAACAGATAAGAAAAAAAATTAAAACTAAACCATTAACATACAAACGCCGTGAAAAAAGATAACATAAATAATCCTCAAACAATTAACAAGTAGAACGTAATACATCAACACAACAACCACACACACGTATATAAAGCAAGAAACCTACATACACCAATTTAAACAACTCCATAATACAACAACTATCACATAGTATTAAATCTAGCAGCAAACTGCCTACGCCGACCAAGATGTAATGCAGAAGCTTCTAAGAAAAGCTGCAGGTTCGCTAATTTTTCCGCCTCAAAATCATGAATAGCCTTAAAATACATAACAACATCAGCAAACACAACATTGTCACCAGCTCTCAACTCCACTAACACCCGCGCTACAGACACGTGATTACTGCAAAACTCCAACTCCTGAATAATAGCATTCAAGTAGGCCAACCGATCACCAACATGCACGCACCAACCATGCAAAAACGAAAACCAACCTCGCTCCTCCTGAATCTCTCTCTGAAAGCCCAAATGCATAACATCAGAAATAGAAACCGATCTCGCCGAATAAGCTAGCTCTAAAAGCCTGACTAAACCATCCATTAGACCAAAAATAACGCAGACCAAAAATTCAGAAATGCTAAATGAAACCAATACCCAAAAACCTTAAATAATGAAAACCAAAAGTAACAACTAATAACAAATGCTAGTACCCTTCCCCAAAAAGACAGTAAACACAGACTTATCTCCCAAATTACATAACATTACTGTTCGACGTGATGAATCAACTGCATTATTTGAAATTTTGAAATTTCAAACTTACTTTTAGATAACTAAAGCTGCAATGAGAAACAATGGAATACATTAGCCTTGACCAAAATAGATGCACAAAAAACCCTACAACCCAAAAAACACAATATACAAAATCCACCCGCAATATAACAGACTGGTCAGAAATGTAATCAACAATACACAATAGCAATAACCACACTAAATACAAACCAATAAACAAACTAATCTAGCCAAAAAAAAAAACCCCGCCGCAACACGGCGGGCTATAAATTCCTTGTTTGAACCATTTTGCTCGTGATTAGTTCTTTTATAATTTATCTTTATTATGGTTGAGCCCAATAAATATATAAGGCCCAAACTTACACATGGCAATCTCTATGCCACCCTTTCCACCAATCACAAATATAACTCATTCCCGCCTAGACAAAATTAGCAAATGAAAACACAAAATGAGAGCCACGTTGGCAATCCGTGTGTCACCCTCTCAACAAATCACAACACACCGCTCCCCTCTATAAATACCAAACCCAATTACCACTCACAAAACCCTAATAAAAAATTAGGGTTTAGCCTCCCCTTTCTTTATTTTACTTCTCAATGGTTGCACTTACGTGTTCTTACCCTTAAAAGGGTCTAAAAAAGATCACACTAATGTCAACATCGGTCCATGACTCCTTTCAAACATAGATTTTGTTGTGCGTTCGTCATCTTTGAGGAGTCGATATGATTTTTTTCGAGTTCAATGATAAAGCACAACATAATCTTCGTTTGCAAGGAGCTAATGTTCGATGTTCAGTTTAAGTTCTGAACCTCTAAACCATGGAATGCCCACATTACTAGCTCTAGTGGTCGTATTTTTAAAAGACAACAACATTTTATTCGTCTGTAAACTGTAGCTTTTGATGTTTTTTCGAAAGATATACTATCAACTGATATTAAAAATAGCGATAAAATAAGTCTTGTCGAACTACCTTACACTTATTTGTTTTTATAAAAATTCTGATTATAACTATGCAATGAATTATGTCTCACACTATCGCTAAAACCTGTGAGCCTCAGCTGAAATGAGCTTATTGCCTTATTCCAAAAGTGGGACAGTTTTTGAAATTTTGGATAAAGGTGTGCTTGTTTGACTAGGATCTTCCACATATATGCTTGTTTGACTTATATCCACTTTTCACTTTGTGCAATTCATTTCTTTTCGTAGAAAGGGTTATTTTAGGAATTGGATGTATGGGTGAGCATCGGTCCAGGATCGGACCGACGAGACCGAGGATCGAATTAGTCAAAAAGCCAATACTGAGGACCGGACCGAATGTGGTCGGTCCGGTCCGGTCAGTCTCGGTCAGTCGGTCGGGTCCAACAAGGCCAAATAATCGGTTTATGGTCTGGACCGGACCGGACCGACCTGACCGAGGACCGAATTAGCCAAAAAGCCAAGACCGAAGACCGGACTGAATGTGGTCGGTCCAGTCTCGGTCGGTCCTTCGGTCAGTCTGATCCATTCGGGTCGTTTGCTCGGCCCTAATTGGATGTATAATTGTATAAAGAATGTTTTAAGTGGCTATGCTTTCTTATAAGATCTCCATATTAGCTAGGTGCGGTATTAGTTAGTTATGTAGGTTGTGTGCACAGTCAAATGGATTAAATATTTTCACTAATATACGATCTATTGAGATCACATAATAACTCGAGATCACAGCTTTATATATTTATTGTAAATATATAATTGATCAATTAAACAAATTGGATTGGACTTAATTAGTTGGACTAAGTTAAGTTGTATGGGAATTGGGCCAATTACCAAAGAGGGCCGCGTGATCCTCTTATGGGGCCACGGTTTAGATGGCCGGCCACCTTAGGGTGAACCAAGTCGGGCATGGTTGCTTGACTTGTTTAAAAAGAAAAATAGCTTTTAAATTAAGTAATTATTTTATTATATTTTAGGATAATATTATATTTTGAATATGATAATTATCTTTTAGCAAGATTCATTTGAAGTGTAACAAAATAACTAAAACACTAATTCTCTCTTCCCTCTCCCTTGGTTCGACCGCTGATCACAACACACACATATTGTATGTTTGTTTTGTTTAATTGGATTGTTTGCTGGGTGTTGACTAACTGCTAGCAAGCTGATGTGGTTACTTGACGGCTAGCGTGTACTTACCGTGAGGAGTTCTGTTTTGAGCTCTTAATTAGATATGTTTGATCTCCTACTCCAAAAAAAGGTATGCAAAGTTGTTATGTTATTTTGATTAGCCATAAAACGCATATGGATCATTGGCTCATGAAAAATTGTTTAAAGGTTTTATTTTCTTCTGCTGCATGTTTTTCTAATTAATTTTATGAAAATTCAAAATTGTTCCTTATGTTTGCCTACAACTTATGACACTTATGAGTGTACACGTTATACATACCATAATGTCAGCTTTTACCTTATTACATTAATAAAGTACAAAACCAAAAAGTACACTCATAAAATTTCTATAACACACAACAAAAAAAAACAAACTCACTTCAATTTCTTGCTCAATTTAGTTTTTAAAATAAGTATGTATTCACTTCTATATCGTTTTAACTTTTAATAGCAATATGTCTTTTATATGTATTTAATCAACAAAAACAATTTTATATTTAAATTTTTTTATATGTATTCACAAAAGTATAACATTAGTTTTACAGATGCATAACCAAATACTAGTAATGATTTGGTTGATTTGAATAATGTAGATACGTTCTCTTCAATTTGATACACACCGTTACTATTCTTGTAGTGGATGCGACTGAGAACATAGAATAGACAGACAGTGAATAGTAAAAAATGGATAGTCAAACAAGCATATTTGTTGAAGAGCTTAGTCAAACAAGCACACCTTTATCCAACATTTCAAAAACCGGCTCACTTTTGGAATAAGCTCCGGCTGAAATACATGTTTTTAAGAAATTTAAAATAAGTAAATCAAGTAATTTAATTAATAATTTATATTTCATTATTTCTGATTTATTTTTTATAAATACTTTTAGTGACGATTTATGTTTTCGTTAAAAGTGTGTTAAACCTAACTCGTTTATCTTTGTTTGAGAATTGTCGCGAGCCCTACCCGTCATCGCTAAAACATATTAACCATCATCGCTAAAACTTTTAGCGACGGTGTATGCTGACAACATGTCGTCACCAAAAGTTTTAGCAGGTTTTTGGCGATGATATGCGTCTTCTCTAGAAGACACAGATATTGTAGTGACTTACTTTTTGAAGGGGAAAAAAAGGCATTTATTAAAGATAAAAGTTCATTTGAAAAAGATAACATGTGATGTTTGTGTTAAATCATCGTCACATCAGCATTCACATTCACACACAAAAACTACCCCTTCTACCATGCTTGAGCCGCCTACGTGTCGTTTCCCAATTTTTGAGCCCTACTATTTTATTTTATTTTTTCCATTTTTCAAACAAATTAATTTTTCATTTATTCAAATAAAGATACAAATTACATAAAAAAAACATGAATAAAAAACAAAAAGTAAGTAATAAATAAAAAATACAAACCAAATACAAATTTGACAAAAATCATCCTGTTTGGTCCTTAGGCTAAACCAAAAAAAAAAAAAAAAAAAAAAAAAAAAAAAAAAAAAAAAAAAAAAAAAAAAAAAAAANACAAATCCATTTTAAATAGATTTAAAAAAAAATCAAAAAAAGAAAAGAGAAAATCGGTTAGGATTTGCTTGAGTATACTCACTCGAAATGACGCAAGGTGGTGGTGTTGTGGTAACACGCATTTGGCTGCCACATAGGAGTGGCGCGGGTGCCAAAGTGACGATACCCTTTGCTTTCAGAGCATAAGATGTGGTGTACTTCATTTTTACTTCATATGGTTCTCACTTGGTGCCACATCATCTTAGCACTCCCATCACAAAACCTCCTCTATTATAACCCACAACAAACCTCTTTATTTGGGCCTCACCACTCCCAATTTAACTTTCTTTTCATTTTTCCACAACAAACCAAAAGCAATATTCTAAAAAGTGTTTTGTCTTCATGCGATTCACTGCAACATACCAAAACGAAACCATAGGTGCGGTGAACTTAAATGGCGCTCGCAATTTTCTCTTCCACGTCACAACGGCGAACCAAAAATACTGCCATACCCCATGCTCTTAGGAGTATATTATATTTGTGTTTGGTGACCTAATGCCAAATTTCACATATGTCGTTTTTGTAAGTGAATTATACTCCTTTTTTTTGACAGTGATCATTTTTGCCCGGTTCATCTAAAAATCAGTTTTTTTCATAAATTTCGAAGATAAGACAGGTCATCGATATTGTATTAATATCAAAATGCATAAAAAACAAAAAAGTACACACAAAAAATGAAGTACACACTAAACGTGACTATGTGAGCACATGCAGGGCTACGTACTTCAGCAAAATATCTATACCTACTCTTCCTAAGCCGCATATTATGATCTATAAATACCATCATCTAAACTTTATATCCATCAAAGATTTCAGTAAAAAATATAAACAAGCATAGCATACATGTCAAACATATCATCAATCATGAAGATAACATTCCATATCCTTTCTTTAACTCTGATCACACACACACTAGTTCACACCAATGCTGCCGATGTAATATACGACTCAGCTGGCAACAAGCTTCTTCGAGGCGTCCCATACTACGTTCTTCCTCTATTTAGCGGCTCGGGTGGAGGCCTTACCCTTTCTCGTACCACCATAGACTCATGTCCACTAGATGTCACACAAGAACCATTTGACCTAAGCAAAGGTGTCCCATTTACCATAACACCTAATGTTTTTGATGAAGATTATGTACGTGAAGCGTATCCTGTGACCATTGAAGCAGATGTCACAGACCCTTGTAGAGGATCAAATATTATGAAGGTGACGACAAGTGACAACGAAACTAAAGGTTTTAAAAGTGCAACGATTGGGGGTGAGTTGAATAAACCCGAGAGTTGTTTTCAGCTTGTCGAAGCTGATATGATGCCTGGATTAAGAAGCTATCAGATTCAATTGTGCCCGTTTAAATGTGGGACGAATACTAGTACGAGTTTAAATTGTTACAATGTTGGACTTGTGGCGAATGATGTTGGAAAGAAGTTTCTTGCTACGACTGAGGTTATTTATCCAGTTGTGCTGACCAATTCATTTGTTAAACCGGCGAGTCAATCTTCTACGTCCAGTTTGTGAATTTTTTAGGCATGTTTGCACATTTTGCAAAATGATGTTGAATAATTTGTGTATATATCTTGTTGGTTAATTTTGATGTAATAAAATGGTTACTTTGTTTGAAATTACATGTATGCCCAAAGTTGCAACAGTTTTATAACAGAAAGAAATTTGTTGGAACTGGGAAAAGTATTTGCAACGGAGACATTTTCCAACAGTTTTGCCGCAAATGGATTTGCAACAGAAACATTTGCTACGAAATTTGCAATGAATCCTGCAACGATGCAATATCGACGTTTTGGGACTGGCATTTCCTTTTTTTCTATAATATACCAATATTCAAAAGAAGATGTTTTGATGTGCTCAAATCAAAACTTAAATTAACAATCTTACATATACCCATGTCATATTACAGAATCATGAATGTACCAAATCCAACAAACTAAACCAAAACTATATATAAATTAAGTGTATCAAATATAGACACAACAAAGTGTTTAGGCAGGAATGGGAGGGTGGTTTCAAGCCATGCCCACACCTCAGCAACTTTAGCTCATTATTATCTCTTGCAAATACTTTGTTGGATTCTAGATCATGATTGAGCCACTATCCTGCAGTCATAAAAACTCATGTTACACAAAGCTAATAAAATTTACACTTCACATAAACTTTTATCAGATATAATGTGAACTACCTTGTACGGTTTGGTAAGAGGCCATGGAACATTTTGGAAGAATGATAATAGGTCGTAAAAACATGCCTGGTGCCATGACAATTTATATAAAACTAGGTTCCTCTGTCAAATACCAAGTCTATTTGCAATGGGCATGGTCTTGTCTAAGCCAAGATCAACCCACCCACATCGACATAGAGGAAATAACTTCAAATGATGTGCATATTGTACTCATAGTGTGATTTAAAAACCTTTCGTTCATCATAGTTACTTACTTTCGTTCATCATAGTTACTTACTATTTATTATCACAGTTGCTTTAATTAAGTTCACTTACACTCCAAATTAAAAAGTCACAAGACCTTTTCTTATCAACTTTATTTATTAACTAACGATGCGCTAATTAATAATACTTACAAGTTATAAAGATATCCACAAGGACACCCATTTCAGTTTGATGCATACCGACATGCATGGAAGAAATAACTTGAACTAATCTTTTATATAATAAAAGAATTACATCATTTCGGAGTTTTTTTGAGAAAACAATCTTAGTGGAAAAAAAATTGGACTAATAGGAATGCTCGATTTTGACACATAGGCGAAATCGAGCAGTATGATTGGCCAATAAAAAGTCAAAATTGAATTGATTTTGGTCAAACTTTAATAAATTTGGTGGAGAATTTGATTGAGGAAAAAAACACATAAAAATATATGTGTCAAATTTATGAAAATAAAAACTTAAAAAAAGATGAGGTAATTAATAAAACATTAGTGGTTGAATTTTAAATATATTATATGGAGTTAAGTGTAAAATTATAAATCTCCATGTTTTTTGATAACTTAAGATAATAAACAAATAACCCCTTACACTTTATACCCTCTACACTTTATAATATAAACTTTGTTTACAATTACATGAGTATTAGTATTGATTTGAGACTTCCATCCATTAAACTTACAAAATTTTATAAATGTACGAATTAGTTTTAATAAACGTTAAATACTTTTAAAATAAATATTAGTTTTAAACTTTCTATCTATTAAAATATCTTTTTACTATGTACGTTAAATATAAATATCTATTTAAAAGTTTAATCTATACGTACACGGGTTTGAATATTAAATACAGTTAAATTATTATGAACGGTAATATAAATATTAAATGGTAAGTACGAGTTACTGTGATATGAAAATAAATATACGCGATTGTACTTATAACGACTCATGTAATTATTATTTAAAGTTTATATATGGATATCCGGAAAAACATTTATAAAAAACTTCATCAACTCTCATTATGTGCTACTAAACTCGCACATTTTGTACAACATGATATCAATAGTTAAAGTTAAACAACAACATCAACCTCAACATTAACATCTATGTCAGCTAACAAAGTTAAATCTTTCATCAAATAAAATTTTGTTCATCAAATACAATTTTTACAAAATGTTAATTGATATTAATATATAATGAAAAACTCATGCATACTTATTAGTTGTACTTATATCATAATTTTGACGGGTAAATTCTTATATATCCATATAGTAAACAAAAATTTTAAAATAAATTTGATTTATGTGTAAACCCATGTGATTAAAGAACCTTTGGCCCAATAATAAGGAGACACGCTCAAGAATCAAATACAAGGTCGATGCCACGGTTATATTTACAATTTCTGCCAACTATTTTTCTTACTTTCGCACATGTTAATGCACTAACTTTTTAAAATATACATAAGATTTTCTGTTTTTAAACGATATTAATATATAATTAAAATTTGATGGAAAAACCCCGTGCGTGCACGGGTATTATAACTAGTATGCATATTGTACTCATAGTGTTATTTACGGAGTAACAAGGTCCTAACTAATACGTAGTAATAATTAAAAGTTACAAAGATACACAAGGACGCACAATTCACTTGATGCACCTCTGTTGCGGCATACAATGCATTACAAAACCATTAAAATAAAGTTACCGTACATTTAAATTAAATAGGTAATCCCTTAACCAAAATACTTAAAATCACAACATGCTACTTTGTACATATCACAAAAAAGCTTCGAGTTAAATATTGCATACCCCTTTACGGTGGTGGTGTGGCGAGCTAGGAGTCGTGGTGTACTAGTAGTGTTGTTGCAATTCATGTAAAAAAACAGTAGCAAAAGTCAATATCAAACCAAAACTCATGTAAATGATACAACGATATTCAAAAACTTAAAATTAATTCAGCTAACAAATTCAAGCATTATGACACAAATAACCAAATTAGCCTCTAAAGTCAAAATTAAACCCAGAATATCAAAATCAGAACATAAATGTCACCAAACCCCCAATATAACACCCAATAATCGAGCCCCACTTTTCAGGTTACACAAAAGATTGACTTGTTGAATTTGAAATCATGTTTTCTGTGTAGTTAGAGAATTATAGCACAATAATCTCATAAGGATAGACAAGAAATAAAGCTTGAATCGACCTTTAATGGCTGAAACACTATATATGCAATCAGTCCCTAGAACTTCGAATTAATGACAAAAGTGAAGGTGGATACTTTGAAAAAATAAGGCGGGACACTGAAATTTCACAAAATTTTCGTGTTTAGGAAATTGAATTATCAATAAGTATAATGCTTATGTTCAAAAAATAAGTATAATACTTTATTGTATTTAATATGGAGTATCAACAAAAAAATCATAACCTCGTATTATTAAATAACAAAGAAAAAAAAGAAAGAAAAGAAATTAAAAGTTTATAAGTAAGGTTGTTAATACTTAATATCAAGAAGATCTTATGATGATAGATAGTTTTTATCCTTGCAAGATTGAAATCATAAGATCGGATCGAGATAAAAAAAACATACTTAAATGTTTAGATACGTCAAGTATTTCGTATTTGAAACTAATAATATAACAATCTATGAAGAAAGAAGAATTCATAAAGTTATAAGACAACGGAAATGAAACTCGCATGAGTTTATAATACTAATGTGTCTAATCGACGATGCATTTTTCCGTCTAAAATCAATATACTCTTTATGCTTATATGACACTTGTCGTTGCTCAATTTTTTTTTATAATTCCACTTTAACAAAATATATTCGTTTATAGTTTATTTGCTTAAATAATTAGAGTGAAGTAAAATCAGATCGGATCGAGATCATACGATCCTATGGTAAGATCGAGATCACGCGCAAGATCCTACACCTTCAAAGATCATACATGAGATCGACTCCTTTTCGCATTTATTGACCTCGAACCAAACATGAATTTGACTTGAAGACTAACCCTAAGTTAAGATCAAACCTTGTAAAAAACCAATAAGTCGGGCTCAAGTTTTACAAAAATAAATCTAGTGATAAAGAAAGATTTTTTTTTTTTTTTTTTTTTTTTTTTTGAGACGCCCTTGTAGATATGATTGCCAATTCTCATAGATGAACAAGTTGCTCATGAGTTGTATCACCCAGATGATGATGTTTGAAGATCATATGATGAAATCAAAGTACCATTTGATCCGACGACACAAACACATAGACCTTCGAGAGCAAGATTAGTCCTCCGGAGACACCGATCTTAGATAAGACCCAACCAGTTTGGAGGCAAAAGTATTATCCGGCAAAAACATCATATTATTGGTATACATAAAGGTGTTTAATTTTTTTTTTTTGCTGTTATTATTTTGAAAGAGTTAGTTGAATACTACTAAAAAAAAATCATATTGGGCCTGGCCTATAAAAGATACATTTTGTAAGTCCATTTCGGTGATCCTGGCCTATAAAACATCTTCACTTTCACTTAAACCCTGTAATTTCACTCAAATCCTTAAACCCTAATTTGAAATGTCTGGATTTCCTCCGGTTCCTCCAATTCTTGATCAAAAGGAATTGGATATGCTAAACGGCATAAAAGAATTTCTCAAAGAACAAAGAATCAAAAATAATCCGAACGTGAAATTGGAGGAAGAAGACCCGGATGAAGATAAAGTTCACAATGACGCACTTCGCTATGCGAGACAAATGATGAAAGTCCGTGGATTCGAAACAAACCCCAGCAGTGAAGAACCCCAAACGTTGGTTCCGCCTGTCAAACCAGACAAGATTGAAGGTGAGAGCTAGGTGTATAATTATTACTCACATAGCGAAGTGCGTTGATTCCGTCTGTCAAACATTGATTCTGTCTGTCTCACATAGCGAAGTGCGTCATTGTGAACTTTATCTTCATCCGGGTCTTCTTCCTCCCATTTCACGTTCGGATTATTTTTGATTCTTTGTTCTTTGAGAAATTCTTTTATGCCGTTTAGCATATCCAATTCCTTTTGATCAAGAATTGGAGGAACTGGAGAAAATCCGGACATTTCAAATTAGGGTTTAAAGTTTTGGGTGAAATTACAGGGTTTAAGTGAAAGTGAAGATCTTTTATAGGCCAGGATCACCGAAATGGACTTACAAAATGTATCTTTTATAGGCGAGGCCCAATATGAAAACTTTTTTTAGTAGTATTCAACTAACTCTTTCAAAATGATAACAACAACAAAAATTTAAACACCTTTATGTATACCAATAATAACCGAGAAACGCGAAAAAAGAAAACGACACCATTAACAAAAGAGCATTGATTGACACCGTTAACACTTCATTATTTTTGTTACACAATGAAGGTTAATGTGTGTGTGTCTGATTGTGGTTACGGTGGTAGTGGCCGGATTTGATAGAGAGGGGAAAAGAGTATATGTTTGCTATTGTGTTCCTGTGGAATGAGAGGTTATTTTATAGGGAGTATGAGTTGAGTTCAAGTAAATTTAAAGTAAAAAGTGTAATACAATAACAACGTTGGATGCATAGATCTATGGTTCCTAAGTATTTTGACTTTTAAACGTCATTTGAAAAAAGAAATTGAGGCCAAGGGGGCATTAAAGTCTTTTTTGATATGGGAGCTTTTTGTGTGCGTATTTAGGGTTCTTCCAAATTAGTTTCTCCATTAAATCAAATCAAAGATCCACTTTTATAAAAGAATATCTAATTTCTTTAATGATATTATAATCATTGATGGATAACATGATTAATGATGATACGGGTGTGTCTAACTACACCAAAATGATTACATAATCATTGAGGGATAAATTAAAGGATAATTAATATGAGTCTACTAAGATAATCAAAAGCAACTCATAAAGAAAAGTTTTTCTCATTCCCACCCAAAACTTTTACCCAAAAATTAAATCTCAATCATTTTATTTCACCACCAGTCCACAACCAACCCAATTTACTCCTATTTAATTCAACACCAACCCTTACTTCTTCATACACTAACTCAGAATTCTCACCTCTTTCAAACACAAAATCTTGAATCTCATCTCTTGTACAAACAAACCAACCATTAAACTGGTTTCAACCTTGATCAATGGCGTTTAAAAGTTTGTAAAGATATAACATAAACTTGTAACAACAAAAATCAATAACTCAGCCTCAATAACTCAATAACACAACCTTATTAAAAATCTCATTTCATAACCCATATTGCATCAGTATACAACTTCCAAAATTTCTTAAGCCCAGCGATTTGAAATCTCATTTTAATTATTAACTGTAGTAACCGCATTAAAGCTCGTTATAATAAAGAGTATATCAAACATATATATGACCCTTTAATATAACATAAAAACGTTTAAGATTGTTTAATACTGTTTTAGCATGTACATGGTTGGTCCATGTGGTTTGTCCAAAATAACAACTTTCGTCCCTCAAAGTTTAAAGTTGCATTGGTAGTCCCTAAGTATGTAAACAAATAACACACATGGTCCCTATAGGTGAAATTTTCGCCTCCAAAGAATAACATGAATGGTCCCTATAGGGACCAGGTGTGTTATTTGTTTACATACTTAGGGACTACCAATGCAACTTTAAACTTCGAGGGACGAAAGTTGTTATTTTGGACAAACCACAGGGACCAACCATGTAATTTACTCTTAAGATTATTCCATCAACACCATCTTGCAAATCATAGAAATAAAGAACTGAGATAATAAACTAATTATCAAACACAAAAAATATCATTCAATTAAGGTGGTAAGTGGTATAGATGGGCTGACAGACGGATGTGATACCTGCAACCTTTGGGCTTATCATGACTCTCTCATTTAACACATAGAACCTTGAAAGGTTGGTGTATAAGCGAACCAACATATTAGAAAATGTTGTAAAAAAAAATTTCTCGAGGGGAACACCGGAATACTTTGATAAATTTTACAAACTACACTACAAATTGGGAGGGGGGGGGGGAAATGTTAGAAAATTTACACTAAATTTTTTTGCTAGGCGGGCACGTGCACCCCTCCTGTCTCCGCCCATGATTCAAACCCATATATTATATCACTTAAAGTTCGAAAAGCTCAACAATAACTTGAGTCGAGCCTATATAAGCTGGAGCTCGGCTGAATAAATATTTTGAGTTCATTTCTCGGTTCGAGCTCGAGGCTTGATAATGCTCGGCTCGGTCGAGCTTGAGTCGAGTTACTTGAAAAAAGCGACCATATCAAATATGGCATGATTAAAAATGGAACAACTAAAGTGTTGTCTATGTTTTATATGTTTATTTATGCATGTTATTATGGAACAAGTCAATCCGAAAACGATATAATGACAGTCTAACAACAAAAGCAGTACAAATTAACAACTCATTATCGATACAAATACCAAATGACATATGTTATACCCAAAGACCAAATCAAGTAATAGGTGTTGATTTGCTGCCAATAACACGTTGCTTTCTAAAACAGAAACAGTAGTTTCTTGACGAACTTTAATACACATAATCTATGTAGAAAGTTAGAAACTGTTTAACAAAAGCATGGTTTTTATTTTTGTCTCTCCTAGATTATCCGTTCAAAAAATCAAATCTGTTACTTTTCTTCAATGACATTCTTCTTTTCTGCAATCTAATTCTTTGATACAGTTTTTAACTTGTACCAAACTCTTGACAAGTGTTATCGTGAAGTCGTCCTCTTAGACCGCGGATGAGATTCACAATATTTTAAAACATATATATTTCAGTTGTTTGAATATTAGATAGTTTTTCACTTTGCTTATTTAAAAAGTTAATTAAAGATATTTTCCTACAAGAATTTTAAGCTCATATTAATGATGGACTTGTTTTTGGTGGTTGGTCAAGTCTTTTTAACTGTGTTTGATGTGTCTTAAATGAACTATTCACTGTATTATTTGGTAGTTGAAGTTTGATAGATGCCATAACTTTGCATTTACTATGTACTTGTTTAGTGGAATATTGAGTATCCATGTTTGTTTCTCTATTATGTTGAGTTGTGTTATATTGAAAGTAAAAATGGTATCTCTATTTAAAAGCCAACCTCACTTGTTTTAGGATGAAATGGAAGAATGGAGTTCAAACACATAAGTGTGTGATTAACATATTCATTTTCGCTTTCAATATATACTGTTTTTGATTGGTGTTCTAGTAGAAGCAAAGTCTTCTCAAAAAATTAGACGTTGTGGTTGCAAAACCCAATGTTATATACTTACTAATTGTTTCTCTAGCTCCTTGCTAGCTTTTTATTAAATTTTGCCGTTCAAAAAAACTATAAGTGCAGGTTTGTTAAAAACATTTTCTAATAATCTGGTAACTAATAGATAAATTTGTTGTAACTTTGAAAACTGTAATAGTAGTAAATACTCAAATCTTATGAAATCAAATGTTCATTGCACTTTACATATATATCCTACGGGTAATCTACATACCACGTATAACATGGTAGCCGAATGGTGGTGACAAATCTAATGTCTCTTTATAACTATGGTGGCACGCAAGTTACTTTCAATTGTCGATTTTTCATGTTTGATGTTGTCCCAACCATCTATAAACCAGTTCCGAACAACCATCTTCATTTATTTTACATGACCAAGTAAACATCAAACTTTTATATATTTAGTTATGCTCTAAAATTCAAATTATATATAATTTTTATTTTTTAATGATGTTAAAAAAGAAATCCTGTTTGCCATCGGTATAGGCAAAAGCACCCATTCCTGAAGGCGCCAATGTGTATACGTTGGGTCCCACCCATTGTTGCCTATGTGGCGTTCAAGATTTTTGAAATCTACCCACTCAACATTACGACAAAAATGACATTGACATTTTATTCTTCCGTAACTATTCAGTAACAGCTTGCAATGAACGAGGAATGCGGCAAGACCATCAAAAAATTGTTTTGAATAACGACTCTCTAAAAGGGTCCAACTCTTATCTATACTACATATAAAGGAAAAAGAGTCAAAGTGGAAAAGTGAAAAGTCAATATTGTTGAAATGTTGAAATGTTGAAATCTTATTAAAGGAAATTATGAATGTAATTAATATTATTATTAAAACACCCCATTACTTAAAAGTACAATGATTTATTCACATTGTACAACCAAATTAAATACAACCAATTAAAACACAAACCGGGTTGACCCGGGACGCTTCAAACCCGACGGGTTGAGCCGGTTTAATTTGACCCATTTTCGACCCAACCTAGAAAGTTGACCCGATTTAAATCGACCTATTTTTCAACCGGAACGGTTCAACCGGTTGAACCACCCGGGTCGAACCGGGTTTCAAAACATTATCCATTACTTAAAAGTACAATAATTTATTCACATTGTACAGCCAATTAAAAACATATCTATCAAATTAAATACAATCAATTAAAACAAAAACCGGGTTGACCCGGGACACTTCAAACCCGGACGGGTTGAACCAGTTTAATTTGAACCGTTTTCGACCCAACCTAGCAAGTTGACCCGGTTTAAATCGATCCATTTTTTGCTTGGAACGGTTCAACCGGTTGAACCACCCGGGTTGAACCAGGTTTCAAAACATTATGTTAAATTTCCAAATCTTCAAACTTTTATTGTTTTTCGTTTATAACCTATAAACTTTTTTTATCAATAAACTATGTGTCGCTATAAAATCCCGTTGCTATGCACGGGTACTCGTCTAGTCAAGTATCATAACTGCATTTTTATGATGGAATCAGTTAATATATGCAGTTAATTAAAAACATTCAAAAGATTCGACATGTGAACCAGATTAGATGTGGGCGATCATCCTCTTACTGGCGATCATGATATCTCCAATCCCTAAATAAATTTTTTTCCCAAAAATCAATTCAATAAACAGATCTCCCTTCAATCCAAAAATCCTTTTCATATTTCAATTCAATTCACTAAACCCAAACATTCAGAGCGATGGGGTAATTTAAATAAGTAGCGTTTTCGACCGCCTTAGGAAAGGACGAATGAAGGTCGTTCCAACGACCCTCACAAAGAATATTTTTTTTGATCGACCGTTTCATCATGCCACACTAAGGTGGTGTTTGTTTGTTAAGAGGGTCTGAATCTGAATCTGAACCGCACATCTGAATCTGAATCTGATGCGTAAATGTCTGAATCTGACCGCATCTGAACGGGGAAAAAAAACTCATGTTTGAACCGCACATTTGCTTGCTCGTACTAATTTTTTTTGGGTTTTTATTTGTGTCAGCAAGAGGCAACAAGATGCATTCAGACACCCCTCTCAAGTCTAAACCATTAAGATCTTACTGCATCTGAACGCGTCTGAACGGAAAATAAAAAACAAACGGTCTGAACGTCAAAATTTCTGACCGATTCAGACACAGTGCCCATTCAGAGGCTGTTAAGAGGAAAAAAATAAAAAACAAACACAGCCTAAGAAGCAATTGATCATTTGGTGGATTGTTCGATTGTTTGGCTATTACTGTGTTTAGCCTTATACAGTTAGTTTTCTAGTGATGGATTCCACGTAATGTTATAAAGTTTTCGTACATTAAGGGCCCGTTTGGTTTGTCGACGGGTTTAGGATTTGGATTTGGATTTAGATTTTGTATAGGTTTTGAATTAAATGAGGAGAGAGAAAAATAAATGAATAATATATTATTTTATAAATAAAATAAAAAAATTTTAATTCTTTTTTACAATTAAAAAATTAAAAATAATAAATTATGTGGTTGAGAGCAAGCAAGAGGACAAAATGTTAGTGGAATCCTTTAAAAGTCACCAATGTGTCAAGGAATGCATCTATCATTCTAATCATGTGTCAGACAGAACAATATTTCTATCAAATATTTGATTTGAATTTGCTTTGATTCTAAAGACCCTCATACCCCTATACCAAACGGGTACTAAAAGTTATATTCCCCAAAGAAGCCAAAGTCCAATTTATTAGTAATGGATCCAAAATTCAACATTAGATTATACCCATCAAACCATGAAGGTGTGGCTTTATTTTGATGCTAAAATTGGAGGTTCACTTCAAAACAGCATTTGTAATTCAACGGTTAGGATAATTGCCTTCCAAGCAATAGACCTGGGTTCGACTCCCGGCAAACGCATTTCTATTCATTTCACATTTTAGAGTTATGGATGCCTTCAATGACAAAGTCTTTTTAAAAGACCACAACATTTTACTCGTCTGTAAACTTGTTAGCAGTTGTGTCATTTGTTAGGTGACTGACTTCATTTTATAGTATTGTGTTTGGGAAAAATTAGTATGTTACTTTTTGTGAATCAATTGATATGTAAGTGATATGCACTAGGGCGACTGGTCTACTTTCGGAATTTTTCCTTAAATAAATAATTAAATATTAAAAAAGAAAAAAAGAAAAAAAATAGTTAATTACATAAATCGTCCTTCTGTTTGGTTACTAACACCCATTTGGTCACACGCCCATTTGGTTACTAACACCCGTTTGGTCCCTATAGACTCAACGAAAAAACCAAGGCGCGTTTGGTCAAAGGACCGCTCAATGGAAAATGACAACCGCATGGACGACTGGTGTATTTATTGAGAGTTAAGGACGAAAAATGCAACTGTGTATCAACTACAAGGACGATTTATGTAATTAACTCTAAATTATAAGTTGAACGAGTGTCATTCACTTTGAATGTGTCTTGGGACAAAGTATGCCACATCTTGAACTTTCCATCATTTTGTGTACATCAGTATTCAATAGTATTGGGTAGAGATACGCGTGTCATTGGATAGTGTTAGAATGTGGGCGTTGTTTCGTACCACATATTTGTCATCCATTTTTTTCAACCATGTGGTAAATTAATTCTAGCTGTTTCAATCTTCTATACGTGGCTCAAATAAAAACAAGGGAGAAACAAGTTAATGCTTGAGTTTATGAAACAGGGCTGAGAACAGAGCTACTCTGTTTGTAACATCAATGTGTGGAATTGTGTTATCTATAGAAAACATATTTTTCTAAAATTATTACGAGTAACTGACACAAAATTATTTCGCTTTATAACTACGTACTGTCACAAAAGTATTTAAAATAATAATAATAAAAATAAAAAAATAAAAAAAATCAGTAAGGACAAATAGCGAAGACTTGAGAGTCTTTGGATGTGTGATTTGGGACATCAAGTTTATTCAACTCTGGTATGCTCTAGACAATATTCAAAGTCTTCTGTTCAATTTTACACCTTAAAATTTATATTAAGCCTCAAAGGGGGCACATATATATGTTCAATTTTCAGCTAAAAAAAAGACATCCAGTTTGATATACAATATACAGTGAGAAATAAGATTTACATTTACTCAATGCATACTCATGTTTTGTTTATTGTGTCACTTGTTTTGTTATGGTTCAATACCATGACTGCCACCCAACTGGTTGCACCAAGAGGAGCTGCTAATATGTGCATCGAAAAGGAGAGACAAGCTCTTCTTGATCTCAAAGCTCAGATTCAAGACCCCCAAGATCTTCTCTCTACATGGAGACAAGAAGAAGATGATTGCTGTAAATGGTATGGAGTCAGCTGCCACACAGGTCATGTCAGAACGCTTGCCATTCGTGGTCTTGGAGGTGAGATTAACCATTCGTTGATTAACTTAACCTACTTGAATCAACTTGTCCTTCGAGGAAATTCTTTTCATGGAACCATTCTTGAGGTCATTGGTTCCATGAATCATTTAACTTTTGCTGACCTTAGTAGGAATCAGTTTACTGGCACAATTCCCGAGTCCTTTGGATCCTTGACCAATTTAACAAGGCTTGTCCTTACTGGGAATCAGTTTACTGGCGCAATTCCCGAGTCCATTGGATCCTTGATCAATTTAACAATGCTTCACCTTGATTGGAATCAGTTTAGTGGCAGCATTCCTCAATCCATTGGTTCCTTGACCAAATTAATAGACATTGACCTATCATACAACTCTTTCTATGGAACCATTCCTACAACAATTGGAAACCTCACCAATTTAGAATACCTTCGTCTAGGTTCCCTTGAAAATTGTATAGTTGAAAACTTAGATTGGTTGTCTTCTCTATCTTCTTTAAGTTACCTTTATATGGATGGAACTTCTCTAGCCAAAGTAAATAACTGGGTAAATGTAATTATAGGTCTCCAAAACCTATCAGGTTTAACTTTAAGCTTAAGAGGATGTGACCTCTCACAAGTCATGCATCCATATTCTTCATCTGTCAACTCTTCTACATCTGTCGTTACCCTTAATCTCCAAAACAACAATTTCAACGAATCCATGTATCGTTGGTGGTGCCCATTATTTGGCAATAGTCTTAAATTGCTTTATCTCACTGGCAACAAGTTTGATGGGAAACTTTCAGATTTTCTTAGCAACTTATCTGAGTGCACATCAGCTACTACCTTAGATACTTTGGATGCTTCAAGTAACCAATTCACAGGGTCACTGTCTGATGGGATCCAAAACTTTTCATTCTTGAACACATTGGACCTATCTTTTAATCAGTTGAATGGAACTATAAGTGACAAACTTTGGCAACTACCCAACCTTCAAAGACTATACCTATCTTCCAATTCTCTTACAGGTGTTATCCCTGAAATTATTGGAAAGTCAAATATTCTTCGGTTAGATCTTTCAAACAACTCACTTGCAGGAGTTTCTTTAAATGCTGACATGTCAAACCTTTCTAGGAGTATGGAGTACATTGATTTGAGCTCTAACAAGGTAGGGCCTCGTTTCCCTAAATGGATACAAAAAATGAAAAATTTGTGGCATCTTGATCTTTCCAGCAATAACATTTCAGACACAATTCCTGATGAGTACTGGAACCTATGGAACCCTTCTCGATTGCAGTATTTAGATCTTTCTCGAAACAACATTAGTGGGACATTACCAGACTCATTTTCAAACTCTGAACTTGTTTCAGTAGATTTGAGTTTCAACAACTTTCATGGTTCAGTACCTGCTTTTCCAGCGGGTATAGGATCCGTAGATCTTTCCTCGAACAGATTCCATGGAGAAGTGTCCTTCTTATGCCAAATGTATGAACAACTTTTATATCTTGATCTCTCACAGAACTCGTTAACCGGAGAACTTCCCGACTGTTTGTGTAGTGTTACAGAACTACAAGTTCTTAATCTAGGACACAACATTCTGTCAGGAAGGCTTCCTCCCTCTGTAGGATGTTTGGGTCAACTCAAGACGTTGAGTTTATACAACAATAGCTTCTCTGGAGAACTGCCTTTGTCTTTACAGAATTGCACCAACTTAAGATTTCTGGATTTGGGGGCCAACAAGTTTTTTGGTAATGTTCCTGTTTGGATTGGGGAATATTTGTCAAAGTTGTATGTTCTCAGCCTAAGATCAAACAATTTTTTTGGAATCATTCCTCTTCAAATATGTCAGTTAGTAACTCTTCAAATCCTAGACTTGTCAATAAACAACCTCCATGGAAAAATTCCCTCATGCGTGAATAATTTCACTACCATGGTACAAAATGGATTTGTTTCGAATCAAAACATTCATCGTTATCAATGGTCAATTGGAATTTCGAATAATTTAAGTCATCGTGTACTTACTGATAATAGCTATATTGACCGTTTGATGATGGTGTGGCAAGGAAAGGTACATGAGTTTAGTAGCAATCTGGGATTGGTGAAGACCATCGATATATCAAGCAATAATCTCACAGGGCAAATCCCAAATGAAATTACCAAACTGCATGAATTGTTGAGACTAGACTTGTCAAACAACTCTCTAGTTGGAGAGATTCCACGAGACATTGGTCAAATGGCCGAACTGTTAACTTTGAATCTGTCTAGAAACATGTTTTCAGGAGAGATACCATCATCCATGTCTAAGATGAATAGGTTAAATGATCTAGACGTGTCATATAATAAACTTTCGGGGAGAGTTCCATCCAGCACTCAACTCCAGTCCTTCCCACCTGAAAGGTTCACTGGAAATGTAGAGCTATGTGGACTTCCTACAGCGAAAAAATGTCTCGAAGATGAAGATCAAGGAGTTCCACCTGTCGGTGATAGTAAGGGTGATGCAGAAGGTACAGGCGAACTTCAAAGATGGTTTTATATTGGAGGGGCCACTGGTTTTGCAACTGGATTTTGGATAGTTTGTGGTGCTTTACTTCTTAACCGCCGTGGGAGACATGCTTTTTTCAATTTCATGATTGCTTGAAAGATTGGGTGTATGTAAAGGTGGTGGTGTTCATTGCAAGATCGCAAAGGGTTGCACGTGCATAGTACCTTTAAGTTTATGCTTTTTATGCGTTTTTCTCTACTTCTGTCTTCTTATTGTTCTTATTATGTTGGTAGAGATATGTTATTGTAATGTATATCATGCTTCACTTGTATTTTGACGGGTTTTTAATGCCCGATTATTAATATAATAATATAATGTACGAAAGGAGTTTGATAAGATGCTTACATATATAGGATTACCACTCCATGTCCTTCTCAGAATGAAAATCAAAACCCAGCCACCAGCCACCTTGAAATTCCGGCAAAGGCTAATCCGTACAATGATAAAAGAAAATTCATTTGGTCACCTTGATTTTGCGTACACAGTCACGAAACCCAGCGACCAACCACCTTGATTTTGCTCCACAGAGAAGTTGCAACCACTACGATAAGAAGTTGCATGGTACATAGTGAAAGATGATATGGAAAATATTTGATTATATTGTCAAAGAGTACACTTCAGGTATCATTGTCAAGACATTAATACGTCCATTTAGAACTACCATGCAAAAGCATGCACTTGCTGTTTTATTTTAGACACTAGTGTAATAGATTAAAGTTGATCGAATTATCAAGGAGCGATAAACAACTATAAAATGAAATAGAGAGTACATGAATTCGGCGTTTTAGGGTTTATGATTACATGGTTTGTTTGTTCGCATGCCCCGGGTCAGTAAATTACTAAATTGTGATGAAAATGTGTTTTTGTGAATGACGGTTAAAATGGCCGTGGTATTGTGTGAACGGGAAATTCAGATTTTTGCAGTGAGAAAATGGTGTGACGTGAAGCAATTTACTAATTAACCGTTACTTTTTTTAAAGTTGTTTAGCATGGTTAATGGGCCTCGTGAGTTTCACACGAAAATTTCTTTGCTTAGGTCTACTAATCATTGATATGATGATGGTTATTGATTTTAAATAAGGGAAGAAAAAATAATTCTAAATTGCCGGAAAAAATGGTGTTGTTCGAAATTTTGTTGAAGAAAACGACCAAGTTAGCACAAGAGATATACATTTGGACGCCATATCATCGGTGGCCTGTATGAACAGATCATATTATGTATTTTGAGACAAAATTAAAAAGTTGGTTATGCATTATGGTAATTAACTTAGTATGTTATGCATATCGATACACTAAACCTAACATGTTATGCATTTTTGGACTTTTAACGAAAAATAATGATGCTTATAAGGTGTTTGATGAAATGTTTGAATTAGTGAATGAATGGATTTATACCAAACGATTAATGAAAACCACATAGTTTTTTCTATAAAATTCTTTGTTATATTATGTGATTTGCCGGTTAGAAATCTATATTTACATTCTAAATTTTAACTTGAAACTCTAGTAAAATAGTGATTGAATAGAGTAAAGTTGTAACTTGTAAGTGAAGAGACTAAAAGAGTGCATTCTTAACATCAAGTTGTAAATGAAGGTCTAGGTCCAAGGTTTTGATCAACCGCACCAAGCCCTGTCTTTGGCTTTGGCAAAATTGTACGTGTATTGTTGTTGTTGTCCAAAATTTTGATCAACTGTTTGATCATGATCGAATTATTTAACTCGAGTTGTACTTTTTTCCTTTCAGTTTTTGGGGGCGCTTGCTCAAGAACTACTTATGTTTTGTTTTGAGTTTTTAAGACTACTAATGTCTTCATCTTTTAGTCTTAGTCTTGGTTTAGCAATTTGGGCCCATTAGCTTGCTTTTGATTTATCGTTTTGAGGAGGAAAAATTATCACAAGATAGAAAAGATGTTTGATAAATACAAGTTTTAAAGACTTTTTTAAGTCCTCTAAAGTCTAATGTGGAATTGTTAACATTATTTCTTCATCATTTTCGACAAAACAGGACGATTTTATTTTTTGGATTTTGAACAACGAAAAAATCAAACACAAATTTGGGACCATCTAATTCAAATTGACTAGATATATTGCATCAATCATTTTCTAGCGATTATCTAGAATACAAGACATTGAAGTAGCTTTATACAAAGAGTATTCTCATATGTATTTTCAGCTAGTGTTGCAATGAAAATAATATATTAAATCATCATTATGTATTTAAAGTAAAGTGTAAAATAGTGGTTCAATGATTTAATTGCGGCAATCCATGTCCACAGCAAACGCAAAACACAATCATTCATCTTAAACCAAAAGAACTTTTAATGGCTTAAATAATTAATCCATGTCCTCAAATCACATGCTTTTTATAAAAGGAAAACTTAGGGTGCGATTGGTATGCTTGATTGGAATCACTATCGGTATAGGTTTGAGAATAGAGTGAATGGAAATGGGTACAGGGACGGAACTATGTAGGGGCGGAGGAGGGCCCCGGCCCCCCCAAAATTTGTGGCACCTAGTGTAAATATTATACGTTTTAGGGGTAATTTAGTTGAGGTCCCATAACCAACCAAACAACATCTATGACTTTCAAAGTCATAGATTTAGGATGCGTTTGGTATCCCACTATAGGAATGAGACTATGACTATGTACTTGTTTAGTGGAATATTGAGTATCCATGTTTGTTTCTTTATTATGTTGAGTTGTGTTAGTATACTGCAAGTCTCTCATGTTGTAATAGTATGTTTTGTGTTTGATCTATTTATCCGATAAGAGTTAAGCTCTAAGACCTGTATCAAACATGAAGCTGAAAGTAAAAGTGGTATCTCTATTTAAAAGCCAGCTTTACTTTACATTTATATCATACGGGTAATCTACATACCAGTATACCACATATAACATGGTAGCCGAATGGTGGTGACATGCATGAAGCATAACCGGATGTCACTGCTTCAAATTTCGTCCTAATGTCTTTTACTAATAATTATGGTGGCATGCAAATTACTTTCAATTGTTGACCAAATGATCGTTGTATACGCACTTGTAGGTTGATTTTTCATGTCTAATGTTGTCCCAACCATCTATAAACCAGTTCCGAACTATGTTTTACCATCTTCATTTATTTTACATGACCAAGTAAACATCAAATTTTTATATATTTAGTTATACTCTAAAATTCAACATAAATATCTTTTTATTTTTTAAGGATGTTAAAAAGCATCCATTCCAGATATAGTAATAGAGAATAATATTAACAACAAAGCGTTTGTAGTCCAACGGTTAGGATAATTGCCTTCCAAGCAATAGACCCGGGTTCGACTCCCGGCAAACGCATTTTTGTTACTTTTATTCATTTTTGTAATATAAGTTTTTAAAATTTTTCAGTTTTTCACCAAAACTTTTCATTTGCCCAAGCATATCATTGAAGAGAAATATATTTTTTGCAACATATATAAGATGACAAAAACACAAAGTATAGATATCGTATGCATTATTGATAATTTGATTAGAATATGTTTAGCTTAGGAGTAAACATATATTAATCAATGGACAGCAGACCGGAGATCGGTATTGACCTGGGAACAACGTACTCGTGTGTAGCCGTTTGAAAGAATGTCGGGATTGAATTGTACCGAGTGATCAAGGAAATCGAACCACGCCATCTTGTGTTGCTTTCACTCGTGCAGATTAGAATCAAATTTCAACGAATTCTAGCAACACCCTCTTTGGTCAGCTTTTTCATTCATATAGTAACAGAAAAGTATATTTATCACAATATAATCTAAATTGCCATAGATGAGCTTAAAAACTTGGTTAAGTAGCCGGTGTAGCTGCTTAATTCGGTTTAAAGAGTAGTAATGTTCGACATTTAGATATTAGAAGTGATTCAGACACGAGCTAAATTGTTTTATTCATGAGGTTACTTGATTATTGTCGATCTATAATTCTATATATGTCTTTTGTTTTTGATTCCTCATTTTAAAAAGCTGAGTATTCATGAGGATATCTCTATTACGAGTTTGATTATTTAAGTGTTATACACAATCGTCTGTTATAAACGAGAGTAATAAAGTTACCGCGTTGCGGTGACGTTTCACTATTAGATATACGAGTTATATCAAATCAGAAGTAAAATAAAAATAGTAAGGTTGAGAAGAAACAAAAACAAAACATTTCATATGTGAATACAAAAATAAATGCGTTTTTTTTTAAGTCTTTCTCTCATATTTAAAATGTGTGAAAACAAATCCTTCTCACAATTTCAATTTTTTTCCCTCATTATGTCTCTTCCTTCGGATATACATTTAGGTTTTGGTGAAAATAGCAGTAGTAGTAGTTAACAGTAACGACAAGCAGTAACAAAAAGCAGTAATTGTTTGTTTTGATAAAATATTTGGTAACATAATTATATAGTTGTAATTATTAAGTGTAAATGTTAGTTGCTAGTACATGCTCATTAAAGTAGCATTTTGATTTAGAGAGTTAAGAAAAATTAAGAATGTTAATTACTTGTTGCCAAAGAAGCATAGCTTACAAATTATCAAACGCTAGTTCATAATTGCATCAAAATGCTGCCATCATACCCTTAGTTAATCTAAATTTAAAAATCAGAATTTTAGAGGCCATCCTTTCTTCTTTTTTTATTTTTTATTTTTTATTTTTTATTTTTTTTTGTAATCTAAAATTCAATATTTTTTAATTACCCTTGAATGCTTCGAAATCAAAATTTGAAAATAACAACTTTAACCATGATTAGAACCCTTGTAATTAACCAATCCTTGATTTGGCAGTCTCATATATATGGCGTGACCTATGAAAAGCAATGTGACCCTTACTAAAAGAACTTGGACCGTGGCTTAAACCCTCTTAGGGTGGTGGCAACGTATTCGGCGTGGGTCTCGGCATGGCTCGGCATGATCGATGCCAGTCCTTCGGTATGGAGCATTCGGCGAGCAATTCGGTAAACTTCACCGAATCGGTAAAGATGGAAGCATTTAATAAAATCGAACGTTCGGTAGTAAATTTTGTTGGGGAGCA
>LBNU01033864.1:47375-82983 GCA_014162995.1 Artemisia annua
TTTTTTTTTTTTTTTAATTTTTTTTTTTTTTTTTTTTTTTTTTTTTTTTTTTTTTTTTTTTGCTTTGTTTTAGGTGAAGCCCAAATGATGATGACGTTCAAGAAATCAAAAATCCGGGTAAAGAGGGAAAAAAAATTGGACGACCGACGAAGAGGTATTTTTGGCAAAAGCTTGGGTTCAAGTCTCAACATGCCAAAAGGTCGGGAATCAACAAAAGTTCGATAGCTTTTGGGGAAGAATCCTAGAGCATTTCAAGCAAAATGTGCCCGATACTTTGCGCACATTCCATGGGTTGAACACAAAATGGAAAAATATGCAGTATTCATGAGGATATCTCTATTACGAGTTTGATTATTTAAGTGTTATACACAATCGTCTGTTATAAACGAGGGTAATAAAGTTACCGCGTTGCGGTGACGTTTCACTATTAGATATACGAGTTATATCAAATCAGAAGTAAAAGAAAAATAATAAGGTTGAGAAGAAACAAAAACAAAATATTTCATATGTGAATACAAAAATAAATGCGTTTTCTTTTAAGTCTTTCTCTCATATTTAAAATGTGTGAAAACAAATCCTTCTCACAATTTCAATTTTTTTTCCCTCATTATGTCTCTTCCTTCGGATATACATTTAGGTTTTGGTGAAAATAGGCAGTAGTAGCAGTTAACAGTAACGACAAGCAGTAACAAAAAGCAGTAATTGTTTGTTTTGACAAAATATTTGGTAACATAATTATATAGTTGTAATTATTAAGTGTAAATGTTAGTTGCTAGTACATGCTCATTAAAGTAGCATTTGATTTAGAGAGTTAAGAAAAATTAAGAATGCTAATTACTTGTTGCCAAACAAGCATAGCTTACAAAATATTAAACGCTAGTTCATAATTGCATCAAAATGCTGCCAACATACCCTTAGTTAATCTAAATTTAAAAATCAGAATTTTAGAGGCCATCCTTTCTTCTTTTTTTATTTTTTATTTTTTATTTTTTATTTTTTTTTGTAATCTAAAATTCAATATTTTTTAATTACCCTTGAATGCTTCGAAATCAAAATTTGAAAATAACAACTTTAACCATGATTAGAACCCTTGTAATTAACCAATCCTTGATTTGGCAGTCTCATATATATGGCGTGACCTATGAAAAGCAATGTGACCCTTACTAAAAGAACTTGGACCGTGGCTTAAACCCTCTTATGACCTTTCTACTTTATTTTTAACCCTTTATATAAAAGTGGCCAAGTGGGTTATATCAAGACCTACATATGTGAACTGTACCCAAATCCATAAGGAGTCTCGTAAATGTATGTTTGGGTTACAGTTTTGTAACCCGGGTTGTGATAATAATTTATAGATAGATGAAAGGTTGTGTTGAATTTGTCACTGAATCAATGGAACCAAATTTCTTTCGCCATTTTTTATTTTTACATATCATTTTTTTAATCCATATTACGGTTTATCAAACATCTAAAATAATACTTATTTCATCTAAAAACAAGTGTTCGTTTTTATTATTAAATGTCTCAAAATAACTTTCAACTAATCAAATTAATGATTATTAGATAAGAATGACATTTGATTGATAAATAGCTTGGTAGGATTTCATAAAATTTGTACAATTTAAAAGTGCACATTTATTTTGAGAGAAAAGAAATATAAACTAATGCAGTAAATTAAATATTCAGCAAACCACAAGAACCAAAAATGTAGTTATCTCTTTCTATTATAGTTTATACAAACCACCAAAAGTATTGAATATACGTACAACGAATAAAAAGCTAATCTCACATGTTAGAAATATAGATGCATTCTTTCTAGTGCTTATTTTTCTTTTTACTAAAAGTTACCTATAACATTAAAAATAAAGTAATAAATGAATTAACAAAAGCATTTAAAACAATTGTTACCACCAACTTAACTACTTAATTACTACGTATAAAAATTAGTATTACACTGGCATACAGTATTACAAATAGATAGTCATTCATAAATCATAACTGATTGCCTACCAAATCATGTCCACGGAGTGTCTGTGACATCTTCTTTGCTTGGCTTGGTGACCACCGTCAACGACAACAACATAGAGCTCCTCTTTATCATTGACCACTTAGCTATCTCAACTCTTAAGTTAACGACAGCATAAGTCATCATTGACTCATTATGATATGCGAACATGATAGATCAAGTGAACGTGATTTATCATGTTTATTTGAACCGCATCTCTACTCATAACTTTTTAAAAGTGCACGTCCATCATATTCTATCCTAAAAAAAATGTCAGTTACACCATAATGTCATAGTATTTAACTAAAACTTGTTTTAACTACATTGTACATGTATTCAAAAATTGTACTTTGAGTATATATTTAACATTTTGATGTTTAGATTGGTAATATAGATTTCGTTCGGAATCTAAGCCCAAGAATAAAAGCTTCTTTTAAGCCTCTTCAGTTAAGATGCTTTGAAGCTGTCTTATTCATATCAACATGGGTTATGTGGAGAAGTCGAAATCGTAAGGTGTTCACGGATAAATCATCTAGATGTAAAATCTTATCTGTAAACTGAGATGTTTGGATTGATAATCCTCTAGAAGCATGTATAGACTCTATTAGTTAAGCTTTTTGTATCTGACCCCAAACCCGAGTTGACACGAACCCGAATTGACCCGACCCGAGTTCTAAATAGGGTCGGGTTCGGGTATGTTTTTTGGAGGCTTGACCCGAGTTGACCCGAACCCGACCGGGTCAACCCAAATGACAGCCCTACTAGTAATGAACAAGGACTATACATAACATTTTAAAACTGCACATACGCACCCCATGCCATCATGGACCGATACATTTGAAGCCCAATGGCTCAATTCTATATCTTTACGTCACCGTTTCACTTTCATGGGTTTTATATCGTAAAGTATAAATACTACAAATCAATGCTAAAAACCATAATCATCACGTTCAAACCCTAAGCAATGGTTCGAAAACACAAGATGGCAAACTGTTACATACCTTTCGAAATCCAACATGATATCATGAAAAGGCTTCCCGTCAAATCATTGATCCGATTCAGGTCAGTTTCAAAACCATGGAAGTCTCTTATCGATAGTTCTAAGTTTATCATTGATCACACCTCCCACCATGATCATCCCCAATATATTCTTATAAGATACAATGATCCAGAAGATATCGACACGGGAAAATATGTTTCCATTGTGGACAATAATACTTTCCCTAAATACCAGTTCCCACTAATTGCTCCCGTGTCAGTTACACGTCTTAAATATATAAAATTTGGCGGTTATGATCAAGGCCTGTTCTGTTTTTACAGTACAGATATGGATAAAGCTACTATTTGGAATCCTACTATTAGAAAATCTGTTGATATCGATGTGCCTAATGTGTCACATAATATCAGTTATTATCACACCTGTATTAGTTTTGGGGTTTCTCCAGAGACAATGGTGTTGGATTGTAAACTTGATTTAGCCCGAGCACGTATGGAAGCTTCTAGAAAGTCGTAGAATGGTATGGAAGCTTCTAGAAAGTCGTAGAATGGTATAGAAGTGTTTAGAAGGTTGTAGTAAATGATACATACTAGAAGTATATAGTTAGTTGTGGTAAAGTATCTAATAGGAATTATCTAGAATTAGGATAAGGATGATGATGTGTTAGAATAATCTAGATTACGTAAGAATGTCCATGGAATATCCCGAGTCTAGAACCTTCCATGGACTAGTATAAATAGGTGATGGTGTATGAATTCTAAGTACATAAGCAAAGCTTAAGCAATAAAAGTTCTATTGAGAAAGTACTCTAAGTGTTCCTCTCTTCATCAAGTATAAGCCTAAAAGGCCCTCGTGTTTCCAACAAAGTGGTATCAGAGCTAGAAGATTAAGATGTCAGGTGCAATGAACTTGTTCCAATTTCCTCGTCTTACCAAAGACAACTATGGTAGTTGGTGCATTCGAATGAAGGCGTTACTCGGGTCACATGATGTGTGGGAAATAGTCGAGAAAGGTGTTGATAAAGTTGATGATGAAAGTTCGTTGAATTCCGCCCAATGGGTGGAGTTGCAAAAGGCAAGAAAGAACAAAGTGCTCTTACACTCATCTATCAATGTCTTGATGATGCGATGTTTGAGAAAGTTGCAAATGCAACCACTTCTAAGGAAGCGTGGGAGATCCTTCAAAATGCTTTCAAAGGAATTGACAAGGTGAAAAAGGTACGTCTTCAAACTCTTAGAGGAGAGTTCGAAAAGCTCCAAATGGAGGAATCCGAAAACATTTCGGATTATTTCACTCGTGTCTTAACCATTTCAGATGAAATGAAGAGAAATGGTGAAAGCTTGAGTTACACAAGGGTGATAGAAAAGATTCTTCGCTCTTTGCCACCAAGCTTTGATTACATTGTCGTGGCCATAGAGGAGTCAAAAGACATAGACTCTACGACCGTTGATCAACTCATGGGATCATTACAAGCCCATGAAGAGAAGTTGAAGAAAAGAAGGGGGAAAGAACCCTTGGAGCAAGCTTTATACTCAAAGGTCTCTTTCAAAGAAAGAGGAAAGAGCTTTCTACATGGAAAGGAGCAAGGACGAGGACATGGTATTTTTCGAGGTCGTGGTGGTTTCCAAGGCCGAGGACGAGGAAGAGGAAGAGAAGATGTCAACAAAGAAGATGAAAACCAATGGTTTTCAAATCGAAGAGGTCGTGGGAGAGGCTTTCAATCTCAAAGAGGAGGTAAGCCCCATATACAATGTTACAATTGTCGCAAATATGGTCATTATGTTAATGAATGTAGTAGCTCAAGACAAGTGGAAGAAAAAGCTAATCTTGTGGAGGTAGAAGACAAAGATGAGTTTACCTTGCTAATGGCAAGGCATGAACAAGAAGAGAGGATAGAGCCATGGCATATAGATTCTGCTGCAAGTAACCATATGATGGGTGAAGAAGACTTTTTGGTGGAGATGGAGGAAAGTAAAGGTAATGTCACCTTTGGAGACGAATCAAAGGCGCCGGTGAAAGGAAAAGGTAAGATACTTATCCGAGCTAAAGATGGAAGTCACCAATATATTTCGGACGTATACAATGTGCCCAATCTTAAAAGTAACATTTTAAGTGTGGGAAAACTTTTAGAGAAAAACTACGATATTCATTTCAAAGATCGTAGTGCCACAATAAGAAATCCTGAAGGAAAGCTCATAGCAAAAGTACCTATGACTAAAAACCGAATGTTCCTTCTAAACATTCAACATGATGAAGCTAAGTGCTTAAATAGTTGTTTAAAGGATCATTTGTGGCTTTGGCACATGAGGTACGGGCACTTAAACTTTGGTGACTTAAAGTTATTATCCTCAAAGGGAATGGTGAAAGGGTTAGATCAAATTGATCATCCCAATCAAGTATGTGAAGGATGCCTTCTTGGGAAGCATGCTAGGAGTTCGTTCTCGAAAGAAGCAACCTCAAGAGCTAAGGAGCCTTTACAACTAATTCACACGGATTTGTGCGGTCCCATTACTCCACCGTCTCATGGTAAGAATCTTTACTACATGCTTTTTATTGATGACTTTTCAAGAAAAACTTGGGTATATTTTCTAAAAGAAAAATCCCAAGCTTTTGAAGCTTTTAAGATATTTAAAGCTATGGTTGAAAAGGAGAAAGGTTTAAAAATTAAATCCATGAGATCCGATAGAGGTGGAGAATTTTTATCGAAAGAATTTAACAAGTTTTGTGAGGATAATGGGATCCGGAGATTTCTAACGGCTCCTTACTCCCCACAACAAAATGGAGTGGTGGAGAGAAAGAATAGAACCGTTCTCGATATGGTCCGAAGCATGTTGAAAAGTAAAAAGATGCCAAAGGAGTTTTGGGCTGAAGCGGCTGACTATGCGGTATATCTATTGAACCGGTGTCCGTCAAAGAGTTTAGACAACAAGACTCCACAAGAAGCATGGAATGGAATGAAGCCTACCGTCTCTCACCTAAGGGTATTTGGAAGCATAGCGTATGTTCACGTTCCGAGCCAAAGGCGATCCAAGCTTGATGATAGAAGTGAGAAGTATGTGTTCGTTGGCTATGACAAGCAGTCAAAAGGTTATAAGCTCTATAATCCAATCACGGGGAAGGTGGTAGTGAGTAGAGATGTAGAGTTTGATGAAGAAGGAGCATGGGATTGGAGCATTAAGGAAAATGAAAAGTATGACTTTCTTCCTATGACTGACGAAGAAGAGACAAGTGAATCAAGTGAAGAAGTCCAACAACCTCAAAGTCCAACTCCAACCCAAGACTCACCTTCAAGTTCAAGTGAAGGAGAACCGAAGACAAGAAGTTTGCAGGAGCTCTACGAGGTAACTGAGGAAATACCCCTTCTTTGTTTATCTGCTGACTGTGAACCTTTAGTTTTTGAAGAAGCTATAAGAAGCAATAAATGGAGACAAGCCACGGACGATGAGATAAATTCAATAGAAAAGAATGATACGTGGGAGTTGACAACCCTTCTGAAAGGCCAAAAGGCTATTGGAGTCAAGTGGGTATACAAGGCCAAGAAAAACGCCAAAGGCGAAGTGGAGAAGTATAATGCAAGACTTGTGGCAAAAGGATACAAGCAGAAGCATGGGATCGACTACGAAGAGGTATTTGCTCGTGTTGCTCGTTTAGAAACTATTAGAATGATTATTGCTATTGCTGCTCAATATAGGTGGAAAATCCACCAAATGGATGTGAAGTATGCATTTCTAAATGGACTTCTCGAAGAAGAAGTTTATGTGGAGCAACCAGAGGGATATATTGCCAAAGGGCAAAAAGGTAAAGTGCTAAGGTTGAAGAAGGCCTTATATGGTCTAAAGCAGGCACCACGTGCTTGGAATACTAGAATTGACAAGTATTTCCATGAACATGGTTTTACTAAATGCCTAAGTGAATATGCACTTTACGTGAAATTTGAAAGTGGAGGTATACTGCTCGTCTGCTTGTACGTGGATGATTTGATCTTTACAGGAAATTCTCAGAGTATGATTGATGAGCTCAAGAAGTCAATGACAAAGGAGTTCGAGATGACAGACATAGGACTTATGTCTTATTATCTTGGAATTGAGGTGAAGCAGACGGATGATGGAATTTTCATAAGTCAAGAAGGATATGCCCAGGAGATATTAAGGAGGTTCGGCATGGATAAGTGTAATCCCGTTGGCACCCCCATAGAACATAAGGCAAAGCCTTCTAAGCATGACGGAGGAGAAGCAGTAGACTCAACTCTATTCAAGAGTCTCGTTGGAAGTTTGCGCTATTTGACATGTACAAGACCCGACATTCTCTCTGCGGTTGGATTGATTAGTCGTTTCATGGAAGAGCCTACGACAAAACATTTGGAGATTGCAAAGAGGATCCTCCGTTATATCAAAGGTACCGTAGATTATGGTATGTTTTACTCAACAAGTGAAGACTTCAAGTTGGTTGGATATAGCGACAGTGACTGGGCTGGAAATAAAGACGATGGAAGGAGTACAACAGGATTTCTGTTCTTCCTGGGTAACAATGCCTTTACATGGTCTTCAAAGAAGCAACCTATTGTTACCTTATCCAGTTGTGAAGGGGAGTACGTAGCTGCAACATCGTGTATATGTCATGCAATTTGGCTTAGAAATATGCTAAAGGAGCTAAACATTGAGCAAGAAGATGCGACTGAGATCTACGTGGATAACAAGTCGGCCATTGACTTAGCTAAAAATCCAGTCTACCATGATCGAAGTAAGCATATCAACACTCGTTATCACTTTATTAGAGAATGCATTGCAAGAAAGGATGTTCGAGTGATACATACGAGGTCCGAAGATCAAGTTGCAGATATCTTCACCAAGCCACTCAACGAGAAAGACTTCTCAAGACAACGAATGATGCTTGGAGTCGGTAAATCAAGTTTAAAGGGGGGGGTGTTGGATTGTAAACTTGATTTAGCCCGAGCACGTATGGAAGCTTCTAGAAAGTCGTAGAATGGTATGGAAGCTTCTAGAAAGTCGTAGAATGGTATAGAAGTGTTTAGAAGGTTGTAGTAAATGATACATACTAGAAGTATATAGTTAGTTGTGGTAAAGTATCTAATAGGAATTATCTAGAATTAGGATAAGGATGATGATGTGTTAGAATAATCTAGATTACGTAAGAATGTCCATGGAATATCCCGAGTCTAGAACCTTCCATGGACTAGTATAAATAGGTGAAGGTGTATGAATTCTAAGTACATAAGCAAAGCTTAAGCAATAAAAGTTCTATTGAGAAAGTACTCTAAGTGTTCCTCTCTTCATCAAGTATAAGCCTAAAAGGCCCTCGTGTTTCCAACAAATGGACCCTAAGCTTGTAAAGATAACATATATTGATGATTATGTATATGAGTCACGCCATGAGAAAATAAGTAACATTCCAAGGCAAGTTGAGGTTTTTACATTAAGCACAAGGGTTTGGAGAAGTCTATCTATCAATTTGCCTCGTTTACCGATTGATTTCACACAGGATAGTCAAGTGGTTATAGATGGGTTGATTTATTGGCTTGCTGATGACATTTCTCAAGCGGATGATGAGTATTATTACCTCATCATGTCATTTGATTTGACAAGTGAAGAATTTACCGAAATTGATCTCCCTATTAGATTAGCAAAACGCGGTGACATTACTTTGTCTATGTTAAGAGATTCTCTTGTTGTGCTTTAATATAATCGTAACGCTCTTCAAACATTTGGTGGTGTGTGGGTGATGGAGAATGGTATTCCAAAATCGTTTACAAAGCTATTTGATATTGAAACATCAACTGGATGGATAGATAAGGTACTTGGAATTAGGAAGAGTGGTGAACCTTGTAATACCTCAAATTTTAAAAAATGAAAAATGATTAAAATACCTTTAAGTTTAAAAATTTGTAATAAACTTAAAGAAATACCAAGAAAAAAAAACCTACAAAATTAGAACTTGATAATATATGATCACAATAAATTATGTATGAATAAAAATATGTTACTTTTGTAAAAAATAAAAATAAATAAATAAAATTTCTGCATAAAATATTATAGAAACCGATTATATATAACTAATTATATAGATATTATTTAGAAAGGAAATAAATAACAAATAATAGGGAAACTTGTACAATAAGATAATTGGGACTTATCACAATATTTTCCAGCTAAAAATAAGTATTTTATATCCTTATATATATCAAAAACACGTTTATATATTTTAGATAAACTTTAGTCGACTTTTATAAACCCATAAAACAAACCGACTTTCTCCAAAATTCCCTACAGTCGATCCAAGTTTTCCACAGATTCTAAAGTATTTTTCCTGGTCTCTAATAAGTTCAAAGAAGTTGAGAAAAATAGTGGTTCAAGTTTGGGATGATCGTGTGAAGCTAGGGGAAATTGTTTGAATCGGTTTAAACCATCAAGAAGAAAGAATTGTTCTGATTTAATCCACACGTTCTATAATCTTTCTGGTATTTTTCTATTACTCTTTATATCATATATGATCTGTAGAAAATAGTATAATTGATTCATGCAAGCTAATATGATCATACGAAATTATATAAGTTAATAAACCGTAAATAGAATTAAAATTATGAAAACAGGCATGAGAATTTTTGAGGTTCGGTCTATATTTTTCTCAGGTCCTATTAANAGTCGATCCAAGTTTTCCACAGCTTCCAAAGTATTTTTCCTGGTCTCTAATAAGTTCAAAGAAGTTGAGAAAAATAGTGGTTCAAGTTTGGGATGATCGTGTGAAGCTAGGGGAAATTGTTTGAATCGGTTTAAACCATCAAGAAGAAAGAATTGTTCTGATTTAATCCACACGTTCTATAATCTTTCTGGTATTTTTCTATTACTCTTTATATCATATATGATCTGTAGAAAATAGTATAATTGATTCATGCAAGCTAATATGATCATACGAAATTATATAAGTTAATAAACCGTAAATAGAATTAAAATTATGAAAACAGGCATGAGAATTTTTGAGGTTCGGTCTATATTTTTCTCAGGTCCTATTAACAACATATAACATCATAAAAATAAGCTTCATAATTTTCGAGACCTAGAAACCATGTTTAGGAATTATTTTATAATCGATTTGTTAAATAAAAAGAAAATAAAAGAAAAGAAATAGAATTAGGGTTAGGGTTAGGGTTTTTGATATGGAATCTGATCATTAATAGTGATTTAAGGTTGTAATTAATGTTAGTAATGATTGGGTAACTTAGGGTTAGGGTTTGGTTGTTTTTAATTAAAACCGATTTGTTTTTAAATAGTAAAGGGTGTGTTTTGTAATTTTGTAAACATGTGGGATATTTTTATAAGATGTATTAGATCAGGGGTGAGTTGGGAAAAATATAATATGAGGGTGTCATGTGTTAATTTTGCAACTAAAAGGTTTAAGTAGTAAATTATGTAATTATATAATCCGAATTGTAATTAATTAAAATTAAGGGGTTAAACATGTAAATTATGAAAGTTAAGGGCTGTTTTGAATAGATATATTATTGAAGGGTAATATGTGTAGTTTATAATAATTAAAGACTTAATGTGTAAATATGAATATTATAAGGATTAAATTGTAAGTTATTTAATTAAAAAGTTTAATTTGTAAAATTATCAGAACCAAAGGGTTGGAATTGTAAATAAAGAAAACTTATGGGTTATTTGTATAAAATGTGGAAAACGTAATATTTATACTTTAGACCTTAACTTTGGAATAATTATCTATTAAACCCTAAATTATGGAAAGTTAACATATTAACCCTAAACTTTTGAAAGTTGACATGTTTTACCCTAAACTATAATTATTTGTTATAATGAAACCCTAATCCCATAATAATGATTTACTTAAAGTGTAAACCTAAATTACTGTGTAATCTTTCTAAGTAAACTTACTAATTTGGGAAAATTACTAAATATGGAAAGTTACTAAAAATGAAAAGTTCATTAAAAGAACGAATTTGAATTAAGATAAGTTATTAATAATAATATGATCATAATTCAGGTAGATAAGTTGAAGAAGAAGTAAACTCTTCCCTTCTGAGAATCTTCTCTTTGATCTCATTGCTTTGCTAAGGTACGGATATTCTGACCTTATCCTTAAGGTTTCCTTTGTGATATGAACCTTTGATATGAACCTTCTGTTTTGAACCTCTGTTATGATAAACCTTGCTATCTGAATCTTTTGATATGACAACTATGTTTTGAACCTTTATTATGAACCTTATGATTACCTGAGCTTCACTAGGCATGGGGGTTCCATGTCCGTGTCAGGGATGCACCTCTGACATGACTCTAGGGCAGTAGAGTGATGTTCTGCCACGTCCCTTTGGTTGGTCTGCATGTGAATGGGTAGGGGCGTATGGATGCATCCTAGATCTGTTATTTGTTATCTGTTATTATCTGGTGATTGATGCTGTGTGCAATACACGTCCTTCACATTTCTGGGAGCTAGCTACTCCACCCGTACGAGGGCACCCCTCATTATTGTCTGATTATCTGAGAGGTCTCCCCTCTATATGTTTATGAAGATTTATGATTATGATATGATATGTTTCTGAGCTTATAGTATTATTATGGTTCTGACTCTGTTCGTACAGGTGACTGTATGAATTCTTACCTAACCTACACATTTTTTATTTCCATATTATCCGTTATACCTAAATATGTTTTCCCCAAAATATATCATTTGTACTTCAGCATTTATTTTCAGTTTATTATTGTTATATCCGTTCACTGGGCCTTTTAAGCTCAGCCGCATTTCTTTTCACCGCAGCAGGTATTCAAGATAGCTTTTGGGATAGCTTTCTGGGATTGAGAGTAGAGCTGAGTTGAAGATTTTGACCATAGTCATTTAGAGTAAGTTATTTATATAAGACTTCCGCTTTTGATCTGTTCTGTTTGTTCTGATGTAACACCATATTGTTGTGACACTTTTACCCTTGTCGGGTTGGGGTGTTACAAACCTATAATTCAGATTGTGAATAATAAAGATTATAAAAATACTTCACTCTGTGTTTATGATCCCTACTCACAACACGTCGATAACATTGGGATTTATGGAATGGCATTTAAGTTCTTTGTGTGTTCTTACATGCAAACACTACTTTTGCTTGATCAATGAGATTTTACTATATATTCAGTTTGACATACATTGAGGACAAAGATAATTGCCACTTTGCGAAGTTGGATCTTAGAACACGACTTTTGGAGTAGACACGCGAGGTATGGAGATTAGAGTGCAGATATATTAGATTATGTTAATGAAAAGTTTGATGCACTACATATAGATTGATGTGTGTGTTATAACAATGTTTTCCACATAATTTGTTACGTTATGAAGAATCTAAACTTTTTTTTTTTTTTTTTTTTGTATTTGTGAAAATTATGCGCCATCTTGCTGAATATCAGTCCAGTTATATTGTATATTTCTATTTCAATTATTTTTGTTTCATTATTATCTTTGTAAGTTAAATTGGGGTAGCCTTTACGAGGTTCCTTTAGTTAGGTGTTTGTACATGGGATCAAAATCAATCATAAATGAAAGAGGTTGTGTGGTGGCCACATTACTCACCATGTCACCGAGCAGGACAATAATGGCAGCCCATACCGGGTTCCTTAGCTGAGAATTAATATTGCAGTTATTAATCAACTAATGTCTATAAAATTTTGGCATCTTCGGTTAAAGCACAATAACGCATAGGTGAAACTTTCTTCAAACTGGATTAAGAAGAACACTTTCGCTACAGATAATGCCCAAATAACTATAACTTGAGATATCAGATATACATCATGTTTCAAGGTAGCCCCTATCTTCAGGTTTCGTTGCTGCAAAATAATATTGCAATTATTAATTAATTATTTGCCCATATTAGTTAGAAAAACAAGTCATGTGTTAACAAAAAAACAAGAAGCAGTATGTTTAACTAAGTAAGGTCGTACCTTCAAGATATCTAAGTCACCACATCTCACGCTGCTTAGAATTTCCATCAAAGATCCTGAAACGAAACAAGTACAGAATGAATACCGTATAGTAGTTTATTACATAATCAAGCATGTGAGTCTTTTATGTTACCTGAAATTGTTTAGATCTGTCCACCGCCACATGGATTAGTCCAAATTGGGTAAATTGGAACAAACCCTGGTGTTTCATTTTTGGACAGATCCGATACTTTTCAAAATTAGACTGAAAATGAAATTTCTGGTAAACCACAAGCATCACAAATGCAGTTAAACTCAAAATAATAATAATAATAATAATTTATTAAAAAAAAAAGACCATAAGAATGCGATCCCAGCTATTATATAGTTACTCACTTAACAAACCACAGGCACCACAAACCATATGCAATAGTAGGCTGAAAAAACTATATAAGTCTAACATATGGCTGTTACAAACAATAAAGATAAGAGTTGTATGAACAATGAAAATTTATGTTACTTTGACTCAAAAGAATGAAGATTACACATTTGAATATCTAAACTATTTTCCTTTTCCACACTTGGTAAAAACAACTAAGGTCAGTAATCATATTTCAGTTTTGATTACAATTTACGAAATTATTAATAATTAAAATGCCGGATTTATATTCATTTGAGTATAAAAACGATCATCTATAGGTAATGGGAGGTGATTTGTACACCATTTTTTTAGCCATCCACCACTAAATCATGCATAGCAGTGTTGTACTGTGTGCATCACTGGTGTAATTTAGTGGTGGATGGCTAAAAAAAATGGTGTACAAATCACTTCCCATAGGTAATTAAATTATTTGGTGATGATGAACACATAGTTTCCTACATTTCGTATCTTTATATGATGGTTACATGATTCAGTCACATGATTTAATCATCATAATACTTTTAGAACAATCAACGGATTACCTGTTACCCTTTGTCAATGAACACTGGATATCAAACTTTCAAGCCTACAAGTTATCAAACTCATGTCCATCATGGGGTGTTATACTTTGGGTTAATTCTTTCAAAACGTACCATACTTGCCCAAAAAATCACTTTTGAGTATCGACCTTTTTTTTTCCTCATTGGTGTACTAAACTTCAAATTTTTGGCCTCTTTTACGCACTTTGGGACGATTTTGCCCCTCAAATCTTTGAAAATCCAGGGGCAAAAATGTCATAAAATTGTACGAAAATGCGTAAAAGAGGCAAAAAATGCAAGTTTAGTACCCCAATAAGGAAAAAAAAAAGGTCGATACTCAAAAGTGATTTTTTGGGCAAGTATGGTACGTTTTGGCATAATTAACCCTTATACTTTGGAGTATCATACTTTTTCCTAATAATATAAATCTGATTTAAAAGCAAAAATACTACCTGAAATTGTTGTCTTCACAAGTGGTTAAGGTTTCTATATCCTCATTTGTTTAATGTCAAATTTATTGGTCTCTTTGTTAAATTGAATATGTCTTAAGAGTTAGAGGCTTAGGGCCTTAGAAGTTAATTTAGGTCATACATAAACCCAACCGCATTACTTGTCCATTAAAGGTGTATAAATATAGCCCAATGTATAAAAGGCCCAAACAAAACGTTACATGATGCTCATGTCTTTATTTGACAAAATTTAGTCTTTTTCTAGGCATAATAAGAAAATATATTTAGAATATATATTATTGCTTATAATAACGATTTTTCCATATCTTGCAAAAAAGTATACTTCATATGCTAGAACTATTACGCAGTGTTTGGTACGTTGTAATCAAAGAGGGAATGGAAATGATGATTAGGTTGGAATGATAAAATGTTGTTTGCTTACATATATGGAATGTAATAGTTCATTACAAGGAATAACCCATTACAGCAAAATTATTCCCTAGGCCCCCCTTGCTTTTTTTTCATTACATCCGTAATGAAATCAAAATTACATAAAACCCATAAATAACTAACCATATTAAATAAACTTTCTTTCATTAATGGGGGCATTCTAGTCTTTCTATTATAATTCCATTACGTCTTATCAAACAAACCAAACATGATTAATAATTGTAATGAATAATTACATTACACTATTTATTCCATTACGTCACTTATTCCATTCATTTGACATTTCATTACGTCCTACCAAACATATGGTAATTATATTGAAACCTGTTTATAGAAATGATTTGGATAAGTGGGAACTTTTCTTGTCACACAGATATAAAAATGGTAACAAATCCTTATGAAATATGCATATAAAGTCACGTGATACGGTAAAGAGATGAAACTTGCAATACATTGAATCATCGATCTAGGAATACATTCTTATTAGACAATGGGCAGCCGACCCGCTATTGGTATAAAAACCTTTGAAGGTTGTTGTCACCTTCAAAGGTCAAGAGAAGGAATTTTACGGCTGAAGAAATTTCATCCATGATTCTTGCCAAGATGAAAGAAAACGCTGAGGCATACCTTGGAGAAGTCGTGGAAGATGCTGTCATAACGGTCCCTGTATATTTTAGTGATTCACAACGTCAAGCTACAAAGGATGCAGGTAGTATTGTCGGCTTTAACGTCATCCGCATGATCAACGAACCTACTGCAGCTACAATTACTTATGGCCTTCACAAAAAGAACTCTAGAGACGAGCTAAATGTTGTCGTCTTTGATTTGGGTGGTGGTACTTTTGATGTTTCTTTAATGACCTTTGAGGGAGGGGGTCGTAAGAAATTTGACGTGATAGCTGTTTCTGGTGATACTAATTTAGGAGGTGAGGATTTTGATAATCGCATGGTGGAACACTGTGTTGGGGACCTCAAGAGAAGATTAGACAAGGACTTGAAAGAGAACCAAAGTGCATTAGGGAGATTGAGAGTAGCTTGTGAGAAAGCAAAAAGGATTCTCTCTTCCGCTACCCAAGCATCAATCGAATTGGATTGCTTGCATGAGGGGATAGATTTTTCTATGGATTTTACACGAGCTAAATTTCAAGATCTCAACATGCCAATGTTCAATAGGTGCATCAAGACTCTAGACAAGTGTTTAGAAAATGCAAGTATGGATAAATCACGCATTTGTTCTTGTTGGTGGTTCGACTAGGATACCAATGATCCATAGTATGTTGCGTGAATATTTTAATGGCAAAGAGCTTTGTAAGAGTGTCAACCCCGATGAGGCTGTTGCATATGATGCAGCTGTTATGGCTGCGAAGTTGAGTATAAGTAATAATGTCCGTGATTTGGTGCTCATGAACGTCACTCCTTTGTCAATTGGTGTAGAGTTAGATAATGGAGTATTCCATTTTGTGATCCCACGGAACACTCCAATACCTACAACAATATCCAAATGTTTCACTAAAGCTTGTGGCAACGAATCTGAGATACTATGCCAGGTTTATCAAGGTGAAAGAAGAAGAGCTATAGATAACCATTTGTTAGGTGCGTTTATGATTTCTGGATTTCCTACTCCTACCCCCGTAGACTTATCAACATTCGTTACACGCTTTGACATAGATGCAAATGGTATCCTCACAGTCACGACAAAGATATTAATAACCGGCAAGACAGAAAAATTCATGATTACTAACATAAATGGAAGACTCTCCACTTTAGAGATTGAGAAGATGTTAAAAGACGCTAAAAAGTACAAACATAAGGACAAACGATTCTTGAAGAATAAGTATGGAGTTCGATAGGATTGTTTATACCGCAAGCAAGATGATATCAAAGAAGAAGATCTGAAAAAGAAGATAATGTTTTCTTTTTCTCTACCATCTTGTTAGTTTGTTAATGAAATTTTCCGTTTTAAAAATAATGCATTGAGGTTGACCAATACAATGGAGATCCTTGGTTAAACACAGATAACATTTAGTTTCTATTTTAGCACATGTTCTTAATTTTATATGCATTTCGTAACATGTCATATATTTTCTAATAATGAAAATGTGTCTTTAATGAAAAAAATAATCATAGAGCAGTAATTATCAAACTAATTTACCATTTATGAATACACATAATAACTCTCTAATTTATCATTAAAATTGGAAGATACCTACTGTTAACATTAAGGAACCATTTCCTCTCTTTTTATATAAGCTTATTTTTTGTTATCAAGAGGTCCCAAACACTTGACATCAGAGTAGGCATGAGATAAGCACATTAACACAGTAAGACTAAAAAGCTCACTTAAATCAAACTATGCTTTTAGCCAAGGATATTGCAACACAGGCATAGGGCTGCTGAGTTGCGCCTTTTGCCTTTAACTATCATAATACCGCAAACTAAGAAGTTCGGCCTATACTTATACGGAAATCCAGTGAGCCTACATAGCACTGAATTAACATGTAGATTGGCAATACAAAGCAGTGTCTGCTTGGCATAACAGGGCCATTTTCACTCCCATCAAGTGCTGGTTTACAGCTGCTACTTACAGATGGTCAACATTACCAGTTGCTATCTGTAGCCCGTGCTATACGTACAAGGTAGACTCTTACATGACTCTGCAGCTCGACAATATATTTGGTACATTACAGATAAACTTATGCATAAGGGGAGTTTACATATAACTACATACATCTTACTGACTGGCAAAAAGATATTTGTGCTTAATGTTCACAAATGATATGAAATTCATCATCAGTAGCAGTCATTAATGTTGAAAAGTACAACAAAACACAAACATGGCTGTATAGTTAGCACATTCCTAGGAACATAAAGTAGCTACAGCTTCATCCTAACACCTTGCAATCCATCTTCGCTATCAATGAATGATAGAATTGACTCATCAAGCAGTAGTAGCATACTCTCCACTAATCCCAACACCATTTTTATGCAGGCTCTTTTAAATCATCACCCACCATCCCCGCATCAAACCATCCGATTTATGCACACCCATATAAAAAAAAAACATATCAGACCTTTGGAAATCCAACCATTAAAAAAAAAAAAAAAAAAAAAAAAACTGTCAAATCACTACTTAGATTCCTAACAGTTTCAAAAAGATGGAAGTCTCTCATCGACAGCTCAAAATTTATAGAAAACCACATCATTAATCACCCAACACAAACCCACAACATCATACGAGATAGATACTGTCCGAACATAACGTATGATGTTGTGGGTTTAGGTGATTAATGTTGTAGTTTTTTAATAAATTTTGAGCTGTCGAGAAGAGACTTCTATCGTTTTAAAAGGGTTCGGAAGTGGAGGTGGAGTGATTTGACAGGAATTTTTTTAGGGTTTCAGATTGGATTTCTAAAAGTATGCAGCTGACATTTCCATTTTAAGGATATTTTTTTAGGGTTTCAATTGGGTGATTTTTTGTGTTTTTTATGTTTGGGCCATGGGCTACATTGTCTTATGGTTCAGTTGTAAAATTGGCCCAGCTAAATATACAAACCCACTTACCCACATGTATCTAACTGTCCAATTTTTACTTCACATTTGTAAAAATTATAAAATTTCGCTTCTATCAAATAAGATCATAAATGTACCTTTATTTATTTGTTTGATTGACTGAAATTTAAAAAGGAATGATAAGCACAAAGTCTATAGGAAGAAGATTTTAATTTAGTCGGAAAGGCAAAATCTTGGAAATGGAAATGTGAAAGTGCAACATATTAGTAATATGTTATAATGGATTGTTACACATGTTATGCACAAGGTCGAAACATCTAATTTTGAAGGTGTTAAACAAAATGTTGAAACATGTTTGAATTGACTAGACAACCACAAGTCCATAAGGTTTATAGTCTTTAACATAGTGGTATCTGATTGACTTAATAACTATAAAATTGTGTGTACAAATAATGTTAATAAACATAGGTTAGCGTCTACTTAGCTTGTTATTTTAATTGATGTTTCCAAACACCATGTTATAACTAATAAGCTTGATTCCAACAGTTAATTACCAAAAACCAAAGGGGAAGCTGGCTTAAGCTCGAATCCAAGCAGATGCTAGTCATCGTGTGTTAAGCTCGTCTGCAGGTCAAACAACACCCCGGGTGGTCATTGTACACTCCTTCCTTGCTACACCTTATGGAGGAAGGCACGCGCACAAATTCTTCATTGGCGTTGTTATTGGTCCTACTTTGTCTGCTGCTANTTTAATAAATTTTGAGCTGTCGAGAAGAGACTTCTATCGTTTTAAAAGGGTTCGGAAGCGGAGGTGGAGTGATTTGACAGGAATTTTTTTAGGGTTTCAGATTGGATTTCTAAAAGTATGCAGCTGACATTTCCATTTTAAGGATTTTTTTTAGGGTTTCAATGGGGTGATTTTTTTGTGTTTTTTTATGTTTATGCCACTGGGCTACATTGTCTTATGGTTCAGTTGTAAAATTGGCCCAGCTAATTATACAAACCCACATGTATCTAACTGTCCATTTTTGACTTCACATTTGTAAAAATTATAAAATTTCGCTTCTATCAAATAAGATCATAAATATTTGTTTGATTGACTGAAATTTAAAAGGGAATGATAAGCACAAAGTCTATAGGAAGAAGATTTTAAATTAGTCGGAAAGGCAAAATCTTCGAAATGGAAATGTGAAAGTGCAACATATTGATATGTTATAATGGATTGTTACACATGTTATGCACAAGGTCGAAACATCTAATTTTGAAGGTGTTAAACAAAATGTTTAAACATGTTTGAATTGACTAGACAACCACAAGTCCATAAGGTTTATAGTCTTTAACATAGTGGTATCTGATTGACTTAATAACTATAAAATTGTGTGTACAAATAATGTTAATAAACATAGGTTAGCGTCTACTTAGCTTGTTATTTTAATTGATGTTTCCAAACACCATGTTATAATTAATAAGCTTGATTCCAACAGTTAATTACCAAAAACCAAAGGGTAAGCTGGCTTAAGCTCGAATCCAAGCAGATGCTAGTCATCGTGTGTTAAGCTCGTCTGCAGGTCAAACAACACCCCGGGTGGTCATTGTACACTCCTTCCTTGCTACACCTTATGGAGGAAGGCACGCGCACAAATTCTTCATTGGCGTTGTTATTGGTCCTACTTTGTCTGCTGCTAATTAGAAGTGTTATGTTAGTGCCTAAACTTATAGTGAGACATGTTTAAATTTACTCAAGATAATGTACGCATGGATCTTTGATACAATCTGCATTGGTTGTGTTTATAACTCTTGGTATTTGTTTCTCAAATAGTTATTTACTTTGTTCATATCTTTGCTTCGGATGTTTATATCTTAAATTGGTTCTTACATTTGTGTTGATTAGTTAAGATAAAATGTGTTATCTGCACACGAAAACATTTATCAATTACTTTTGACCTCACCCATTTAACTGCTCATAGTTATACGGATATATCAGATGAGCGAAGCTCTATTNCATTTTAAGGATATTTTTTTAGGGTTTCAATTGGGTGATTTTTTGTGTTTTTTATGTTTGGGCCATGGGCTACATTGTCTTATGGTTCAGTTGTAAAATTGGCCCAGCTAAATATACAAACCCACTTACCCACATGTATCTAACTGTCCAATTTTTACTTCACATTTGTAAAAATTATAAAATTTCGCTTCTATCAAATAAGATCATAAATGTACCTTTATTTATTTGTTTGATTGACTGAAATTTAAAAAGGAATGATAAGCACAAAGTCTATAGGAAGAAGATTTTAATTTAGTCGGAAAGGCAAAATCTTGGAAATGGAAATGTGAAAGTGCAACATATTAGTAATATGTTATAATGGATTGTTACACATGTTATGCACAAGGTCGAAACATCTAATTTTGAAGGTGTTAAACAAAATGTTGAAACATGTTTGAATTGACTAGACAACCACAAGTCCATAAGGTTTATAGTCTTTAACATAGTGGTATCTGATTGACTTAATAACTATAAAATTGTGTGTACAAATAATGTTAATAAACATAGGTTAGCGTCTACTTAGCTTGTTATTTTAATTGATGTTTCCAAACACCATGTTATAACTAATAAGCTTGATTCCAACAGTTAATTACCAAAAACCAAAGGGGAAGCTGGCTTAAGCTCGAATCCAAGCAGATGCTAGTCATCGTGTGTTAAGCTCGTCTGCAGGTCAAACAACACCCCGGGTGGTCATTGTACACTCCTTCCTTGCTACACCTTATGGAGGAAGGCACGCGCACAAATTCTTCATTGGCGTTGTTATTGGTCCTACTTTGTCTGCTGCTAATTAGAAGTGTTATGTTAGTGCCTAAACTTATAGTGAGACATGTTTAAATTTACTCAAGATAATGTACGCATGGATCTTTGATACAATCTGCATTGGTTGTGTTTATAACTCTTGGTATTTGTTTCTCAAATAGTTATTTACTTTGTTCATATCTTTGCTTCGGATGTTTATATCTTAAATTGGTTCTTACATTTGTGTTGATTAGTTAAGATAAAATGTGTTATCTGCACACGAAAACATTTATCAATTACTTTTGACCTCACCCATTTAACTGCTCATAGTTATACGGATATATCAGATGAGCGAAGCTCTATTGTATATGGTTTTCATTCCCATTTGTGAAGTTTTTGTATACTCAAAGGTTTTAATGCTACTAAGCCTGCCGGCTGCGGTACCTTCAGTTTTCTGAGTTGCGTGTCCATGTGGTGGTGGGTGTATGGTTTATGCTCAAAATTGTAATCCAAATATTTAGGAGTAATAGTTATTCTTATAGCATTAGTAACTGAGCTATTCTAAACAGCATACAAGAAGAACCTAGGTACACTTGCACATATTGAAACCATTGAAAAGAGTAGAAATATGTTAATCTTAAAAATAGCTTACTCGACAGTCTAACATGTGCATTGTAGAAACCATAGCCTACTCAACAGTTCAAGTCATCTACTTTCCTGGTGTTCAGAAATCAGATCATCAACACGAATATCGATATCAACTTATTATCTTATAGTATTTTGTGGGGGAAATCAAGACTTTACCCGACAGACACAGGGACCAACAAAGTTTCTGAAGGAACCTTCCTTAAACATTTGATCTTTGATCTGATTCAATTATTTCATTTTTCATATTTGTGTTTTCTAACTAGTTGTTAGAGCTTGTTATGGACACCATATCATCCTTTCAATTCGGGAAACCAAAGACAACAACGAATTAAAATAATGTACTGTTCATATCTTCAAATTCTGTGACTTGCAGATCTCCTTTTATGTGCCTAGCCATGCATTGTAAATTTTTTAGGGATATCGTCCAATCTCGCCGAGAATATCGGCTCCGATATTTACCACCGATATTTGGAACCGATATTTTCCCAAGCTCCGAGATCCGAGATCTCGACGAGATATCGCCGAGATTAACTACATAGTTGGTAACATGGGTCAACTACTATAGTATCTTGAACTAAGATGTCCGGGCTATACTCAAATGGAAATCTAGTGAGCCTACTGAGCAGCATTGAATTAACATGTAGACTCGCAATACAAAGCAGTGGACGTACTGCTTGGCATAGAGGTGGCCATTGTCACCGGTTCCTGAACCGGAACCGAAAAAAAATCCGGAACTGAATCCGGTCAACACTGGTTCCGGCAAGATCCGGTCCCGGTTCCAACATTATCCGGCGAATCCTATCCGGTTCTATATTTCTGCTGCGCGAACCGGTTCCAAACCGGATAATTTCACCACCGGTTCGAGATCCGGTTCTTGGGAACCGGTTCCGAACCGGTTCCAACGTCTATATCCTGTTTTGTTCACAGAATGCAGCAGACCAGCAGTGGCAACGGCTTTATAGCCGTTTTCCTCATTTTTTGACCGTTTTCCAACGTTATTGTCCCACAATAAGCCCCATTTTAACCTCCTAAACATTCTTATAAATACCATCCATGATTTTGGTTGAATCACAACAATCAAACACACTAAAAACACTCAAAAATTGCTCACAAACTTGATCAAAAATGTCAAGAAGAAACCAAGCTTCTCAATCTCAACCAACATCATCAAATAATGCCGCTTCTCAAGCTCAAGGTTCTACAAACCAACCGTATGAAGTTTCGTTTGAAAAAACAAACCGAAACCAAGAAATTTGGTGTCATTTCGACATGGTTAGGATGTCGGATGGTACAAGAAGGGCTCGTTGTAAGGCTTGTAACACTTATATCAATGCCGATGGGAACTCTACGTTGAAGAAGCACACGAATAATCATTGTAAAGCAACAAAAGGTGTTTCGGGGTCGGATCAAAATGTTATGGGATGAGATGGAAGTATTTTTGTATATGACGAGAGGGCGCTTCGTAAAGATTTAGCTCACTTTGTGATTCAAGAGGGTTTTCCGTTCAACCACTTTGACAACCCTCGGTTAACGAGGTTGATTCAACAAAGGCTTCAACCACGCTACAATCATGTAAGTCGTCAAACTCTTAAACGTGATTGTATTAATTCTTGGGTAAAGGTTAAAAAGGAATTAATACTTGGTTTTGAGGCTTTAAAAACTAGTGTAAACTTAACAACGGATGTTTGGTCGGCGGGTCATGGTTTGCCCGGTTCGTACATTTGTGTTACCGCACATTGGATTGATCCGCTTGCTTGGCAAATGATGTAGTCCATCGTTTTCAAGTATCCGAAACGTCTTGTATACGTTCGATTCCCGATCTAAATAATCCCTTCAAGCAAATACACATCTCCAAAGACTGAGAGGGGTGTGAGTCTGATCTTCCTTACCGACAAACACACTTCACTCAGTAGGAAAAAAGGCGACCGAAGCAAACGGTTGAACTTGTACCTTAGTAATCCCGGGACATATGGGCTAGAACGGGAAATTGAATTCCCTTAGTTTCCACCAATCTCCAAAACATCAAAATTCTTGAACTCATCGTGTGTCATCAGTGTTTATCCAATCGTTCCCGATATTCCATCCCATATTCGTTGATTGTAAATAAATTCTCACTCCTACCCGTTTACCGCTTTCTTTGTCTTAAACTTGAAAACAAAATCCAAATCCAAGTCCACATTTTGTTGCCGAAGCCCACATATTTGCATCGAGCTCGTTCCACACATATTTCGTCACCATATTTCTCAAAATAAACATCATTATACGAACCGCTTGATATTTTTTTAAACGCCCCAAAAAAATCTTGTGCATTTGGTATATAAAAAACCTCTTTGTAAATTCAACGTCCCATAGAAATCTTATGTAAATATTCACCCGCTAATTTAAACATGGGTTTATTGCGGCGGCAATAATTTACCGGTGGATTCTTGAAAATATTTTTGAGTTTGTCTTCATCGGTAAACCTATTCATAAAATAGTGGACCATCCATATTCGTATGTTCCTAATTTTCTAACATCCACATAAATTTGGTTGAGGCCAAAGGATCGTGGGTTAATAACACCCGACTAACATAGTTGTTGCGGTTTTAAAAACTTTTGATAATCGGTTATTTTTTTATATAAGACCTCCAACTTTCAACCGAAAATGGCACTAAATTTTCCCTACGCCTAGCTGTACGGTAAAGTTCATCATGAAAATGTGTAAAGTTAATTTTTGGCGTAAACACAAAAACATGTTAATCAGTACCGAATTCCATCAATTGTAGGAACTCCCAATTGTGGTGATAAAAATGGAATCGAATCATGACACATTAATATAATCCACAATATCTTTGTTCCCGATTGAGAAAATATCTTGTACATTTTCTAAAAGATTCTCTTATTGAACTTTCATCGCTCGCTATGTCCACTTTGCACAACCAAGTTAATTGTGTTGCAACACATCGACGATGAAAGAAAAGATTCCATCAAGAATGTCGGTTTGTTAGTTTTAGTAATCCTACCGCATTTGTATTATTAGAAGCGTNATGGACTACGAAAAACAATTACAAGAGATCGAGGTGGAAGAAGGTTACACAATCAATCTTACCGAAGAAGAAGTCGCTTACGATGAAGAAACAAGTGCCGCAAGAGCCGCCGTTGAAGTTGAAGATGAAGATGAAGATGAAACCCAACAAGAATAAATAGTCGAAATGTAATAAATTTGTGAACCGGAAACTTTATGTGTAACGTTTATTAGTTTTTTTAATAAAAGTCGAAGTTTATTAAGTTTATTGTGTGGAAAACGCGAATGAAAAAAAAAACGGAAATGCAAAATTTGACAAGTCCACTGTTTGTTTTATGTCGACCGGTTCTTGGGAACCGGTTTGACCGGATATTGAGACCGAACCGGATTTGGAACCGATCCAGAACCGGGTATACCGGTCCCGGTTTTTATGCCTCCGGATCCGAAAAGAACCGAACCGGATTGGAACCGGATCCGGTTCTTTGACTTTGACCATGAACCGGCCCCGGTTTGGAACCGGTTCCGGTTTTTGGCCGAACCGGGTTTTGGCCACCTCTAGCTTGGCATAACAGAGATATTTATTCCCACCAAGTGCTGGTTTGCAGGTGCATTACAGAGGGTCAACTTTATTAGTTGCTATCTGTAGTCCGTGCTATACAGGGAAGACTCTTACATGACTACAGCTAGACAATATATATGGTACATTACAGCTAAACTTATGCATAAGGGGAGTACACATATCCAAATAACTAAAGTTGTGCTTAATGTTCACAAATAATAAGAAATTCATCATCAAACTACAACAAATAACACAAACATGGTTGTATATATAACACATTTATATTACTGGTAACATAAACTAAACCGAATAATAAAGACTGAATCTGATAGCTACATCTTGATCCTAATACCTTGCAATCCATCTTCGGTGTCAATGAATGATAGAATTTGACTGATCAAGCAAAAGGAGTGTTTCCATGTACGACCACACGGTGAACCTACGATACTCTCCACTAATCCCAACACTATTAATACGACCTGAAGAGGGTTCATAAACTACAATTTGAGACTTTTCAAAATCATCATCCTTCATTTCCATTAAAACTTCACCATTATTCCTAAACCCCAATACACATTCCAATACACTATCTAACGACTTACCCTCAAACTTAACGGTATATATCTTTGTAAACGGTTTATTAATACCGTCTTTCATCATCCACACACCAAGAACCGGCATCTCGCCCTCTTTATAATACTCAACCAAACCAAGCGACTCATTCACCTTCACCACCGCCACAACAGGCAATCTTTCCGGAAGACACACTTCACCAAACTTCTCACTTTTCAAATCAAACGAAATAATAAACCTACCAAGAGTAGGCCAATAAATAATCCCATCTATAAAAACATGATCCCACGTCAAATCGCACGATTTAAAAGGCGCACCACCTGTATACACAGTTTTCCAAACACGTGAACTTAATGTAAAGACCTCGACCTCCCAACATACACTCGGAACATTAAAAACATTAATCTTAACAAGCTTAGGGTCGTTAAGGAAAACTTTTGTTGGGGGAAAGTATTATCATCGATGATCGAGGTATATGTTCGGATAGTATCTGACTCGCGCTGTACAAGTAAATGATGCTGTGGGTTTGGGTGATTAATGTGGTAATTTTTTATAAATTCCGGGCTGTCGATAAGAGACTGATGAACAGATACTAGTGTCACTGTGTTTTTTCTTTTCTTTTTTTCGCTGGGCTTCATTGTGTAATATAGTTTATTTATGGGGCTAATAAAGACTATATATTTGAAATTCAAAACCGAACCGGTTTTCAAACCAGTTTCGGTTTGAGTCAAGCGGTCAAAAACCGGTTTTGACGCAAACCGGTTGTGGACATGAAAAAGCGGTTTCATGACCCTGAGTTGGTTCGGTTTGAACTCAATAACGGACACAAATCCCCGTTACGTGCCTCTTTTCTATGTGAATCACACCTTTGTTATAAAACGCCAGCATCCATGTTAATCCTAATGGTTTGGTGGTGGTTAATTATTTGCAGGGTCAAGGGTTTGTCTGGGTTTTTCTTCAAATATAAGTTTAGGTAGGTGGGATAAGATGTGTGTGTTTGTTTTTTACTTATTGGATGGATGGATATGAATGTCAGCAACTAAGGTGCGGCTTTTTAAAAAAAAAATTACAAATTAACCCAAATCTATTAAACAACACCCGGTAAGTACATGTGTATTTGTCACTTTTTACTACACCGTATAACAATTATAAAAAAAATGAATTTTCATAAACATTAGTCAAATTAGAAAATATTTTATTTTTTTCAATTAAATATTCTTGAAGAAAAAAAAAGAATAATAATTAAATTATTACCCAATAAGATATGAATTCATTTTTTTGAAATGAAAAATTCACAATAGTGATTTTATTTTATTAGAAAAAAGATGTAATAACATAATTATAAACTTTTACAAAGATTTATCATGTAAATGTTTATCATAATGGGTGCCGTTATTAGTGAAGTGTTTTTTGAGATTATGATATACATGTAGTGATGTAAAGGACTAACGTAAGCAGCTGAAGGAAGTAGAGTCAGGTGGTGTTTGATAATGACTTAAAGAGTCTTAATTCATAAATAAGTAAACATATTAAGTCATTAATTGAGTGTTTGTTTGGTGCTTAATTTAAATAGATGACATTCTAGAAAAATCCATGGAAGCGAGGGTCTCCATATTAAGTCATCACTTTTATTCTACTTTTACATATTTACCCCCCATTTATTAACCTCTAATTTAACACTTTTTTTAAATAAAGGGTATAATAATAATTTTTCTAATTCAGACACTTTATTCAGCACACAAAACAAACAACCATATATTCATTTGACAGGCACTTTAATTTTTAATTTAACATGACTTAATAAAAAAACTAAACAAAGAAGCCCTCAGTGAGTCACGCACGAAGTTGTTTTTTTCTTTTTCACTTTATATTTGAAAAATATATAAACTTTAAAAAAAAACAACTAGGTGGTCAAAAACTCCATAATATGACTCAAATCTCAAATTCAAATTTGTTAAGATTAGATGTTTCTAGTATTACTTCCTGTTTCCATGTTCTAACCATAATTACCCAACAATCAATCTTAAACCCTAATTACCAATTATCATCATCATCATCATCAGGTATTTAAATTCTTTCACTAATTACAATTAATAACATAAATTAATCACGTTTATAAACACCCTTTATCTTCTTATACCTTTATTCAACACCTATCATTCAAAGCTAAAATTAGGGTTTCATTTCAATTTGTTAAAATTATTCAATTCTGATGAAAACCCATCTTTATTTTGTGGATTATTGATCTGGGTATTGCTTAGATTTGAAGATTATGGATTAGGTTTAGAGTTAGGGTTTAGGGTATGATTTTAGGGTTTTTGTTGTTGTAGGTAGATAAATGGGTAGTGTGATAGTGAGTTATGTGAGAAGTTTGTGGCGGTATGGGAACGATGATGATTTACGGGTTCGGATGAGTTAGTGAAGGAGTTAGGGATACCGGATGAGAGTAAACGGTTTGTTTATGCGATTAAGGAACCGGAGACGGAGGCGGTGGTTTATGTAGTTTGTGTGCAGAATTTGTCTGAGAGGTCTGCGGTTGATGTTGAACGTGTTGTGAGGTGTGTTAGGCCGAGTGCGGTTGTGGCTCAGGTGAATGAGGTGGATTTTGAGGATGTGGGGGGTGAAGAGGGGTGTTTGATACCGACGTCGTCGTTGGGAGTGGTGAAGAGGTGTTTTTTGCATAAGATTGGGAAGGATACGTATGAGAATGTGGCGGGGAGTTTGGTTTTGAAGGAGATTTTTGGTGTGGGGTTTAATGGACATTTTTGGGCTGCGAAACGAATGGCGGAAGAAGTTGGCTCGTCGTTTATGTTGGCTGAATCGTCTTCTGTGAAATTGGAAAGTGAGAATCATGAGAATAATCAATCGAGTGAGGTTGCGTCGGGTAACAATTTTCAGGGTCGGCGTTTACTGCCTAATAACTTGATCCCACAAAAAGCGAGTTCTGTTATGTTATCTGGTTCCCCTAGATATGTTATATCAGATGATTATTTTCATTCTCAGATAGTGAAATCGTTATGCTTTCATTTAGTTCAGTTAAGTGGTGATCAGATTACGGGTACTAGTCCTATGAACATTCAGCCAAAAGATGATTATGAGGCCCCACAGTATGCTCGTTCTGTTTACCCTTTGCTTCAAGATTTGCATGGTATATTTTCCGAAATACCGTCAATGGGAAGAGCTTTAGCTTATGCACAACAGATGTTTCATGATGTAAGCAATGGTAACAATATCGATACTCAACTTTTATCAGAAGTATATGCATTTAGAATCGCAGTTGAAGGATTAAGAATTGCTCTGAATAACGCGGGTCGAATGCCTATTAGTAAAACTGGAAAAGCCCATCAAAATGCTGACTTTTCTACTCTCCCTGATGAAGAAAAGTCGCATGCTCTTCTTGCACATGCGCTTCGTAGTCAAACAAAGAATTTCAAGTCAATAGTTGCTGTTTTAGATGCTAGTACTTTAGCCGGTTTAAGGAAACACTGGAACACTATAGTTCCTTCAGATCTTAAGGATACGGTCGAAGAGCTGATTGCCGAGTCAACAAAGGATGGTGAAACCGCTAATCACAGCGACAAAAAGCGAGGATTAAAGAATAAGCCGGTTGTAGCAGTTGGGGCAGGAGCAACAGCTGTAGTAGGAGCTTCGTCTCTTTCTAAAGCTGTTCCAGCATCAACGTTATTAAAAGTTGTCACGTTTAAAGTTCCATGGTCTTTAAACCTGATAATGACACAGACCCAAAAGCTTATCTCTATATCTATTAGCAAGTTTCTTGGTCCGTCAAAAATTTTAGTCCCGGGTCTGTTCAAAACAGGAGTGAATACCTCGTCTTCGATGAAAGCAGTTGCTTCTGCTGAGAAGATTAGAGCCGTAGTTCACAGTATCATAGCTTCTGCTGAAAAGACGAGTCTTCAAGCAATGAGATCAGCGTTTTATGAAATAATGAGAAGCAGACAGGTGAGGCCAATTGGGGTGCTTCCATGGGCTACGTTTGGGTGCAGTGTGGCAACTTGTACTGGTTTGCTTACATATGGTGACAGTATTGAATGTGCTGTTGAATCAGTTCCATCAGCACGATCAATTGCTAGTTTGGGCCGTGGGATTGTAAGATTACAACAAGCGTCACAAGCTGTAGAACAAACGGAAATTTCAAGAGTACAGAAATCTATTGAATTGCTTTTTAATAGATTTAAACGATGGAAACTTGCCCCGTGATTGTAAGATTTCACGTATTTTTGCTTTGTTATATAAAGCGATGCATTCTTATAGAACATATTTTGGCGTTTTCTCATGTAAATGGAGAGTCAATAATAGCTGGTATTTAGTTTTCGTAAATTTGTACATTCCTTGAATTGGTTTTTGTTAGCTTGTGAAAATATACAGATTAGCTTAGTAATGCAAAAGGTCTTGCTTCACCAATATCTTGAGTTCTGACACTTTTGAATCCTTGAACATTTTGTCGGCTATGGCGGTACATCCTGCTTAGATATAGTTCATAACGAACTGTTTCCCTATTAATGACCCCACTTAAACATACACGTGCGCGCGCGCACACACACACACACGAGGTTTTGTCGTCATGATAATGTCATTCATAAACTCTACATTATAACGTTAGTGATCAAATATTCTCATGTATATCTTGTTATCTGCATCTCTGCAGTTTCATCGCACCATTAGTATTGTTGTATTTGCTACTCATTTTTGTTCTTGTCTGTTGTATGTGCTGTTTTGAAATCACCTGTACATTAGACTATGATAGCAGAGCAGTTTGTTTTTGTAACCGACTGCACTGAGGTAGATTTTTAGACTTGCCTATATATCTACTTATATTATAATTCTCATCATATTTTCTGTTCTTCGCCTTGAATTTTATGTTAGCAATATATTGGAGAGTGATGTATGGGAACATCATCTTTATGTGAGGAGTATGCTTGTTTTCATGATGTTATGGGGCCGAGCCATTCTCATAATTCTGCAACGTTGAATCAGTTCCATCAGCACGATCAATTGCTAGTTTGGGCCGTGGGATTGTAAGATTACAACAAGCGTCACAAGCTGTAGAACAAACGGAAATTTCAAGAGTACAGAAATCTATTGAATTGCTTTTTAATAGATTTAAACGATGGAAACTTGCGCCGTGATTGTAAGATTTCACGTATTTTTGCTTTGTTATATAAAGCGATGCATTCTTATAGCACATATTTTGGCGTTTTCTCATGTAAATGGAGAGTCAATAATAGCTGGTATTTAGTTTTGGTAAATTTGTACATTCCTTGAATTGGTTTTGTTAGCTTGTGACAATATACAGATTAGCTTAGTAATGCGTAAGCTCTTGCTTCACCAATATCTGAGTTCTGACACTTTTGAATCCTTCAACATTTTGTCGGCTCTTGATTATGGGCTTATGGCGGTACAACCTGCTTAGATATAGTTCATAGCGAACTGTTTCCCTATTAATGACCGCACTTAAACATACACGCGCGCACACATACACACACATGAGGTTTTGCGTCATGATAATGTCATTCATAAACTCTACATTATAACGTTAATGATCAAATATTCTGATGTATATCTTGTTATCTGCATCTCTGCAGTTTCATCGCACCGTAATGTATTATTGTATTTGCTATTCATTTTTGTTCTTGTCTGTTGTATGTGCTGTTTTGAAATCACCTGTACATTAGACTATGATAGTTTCGTAACCAACTGCACTGAGGTAGATTTTTAGACTTTCCTATCTATCTACTTATATTATAATGCTCATCATATTTTCTGTTCTTCGCCTTGAAATTTTATGTTAGCATCATCTTTATGGCAATTTATGGGAAACATCATCCTTATGTGAGGAGTATGCTTGTTTTCATGATGTTATGGGGCCGAGCCATTCTCGTAATTCTGCAAAAAAATAGAGGATCCAAATTCACTCTCTTTAAGTGAGATTTCTTAACAAACTTAAGATTTTAAAAGATTCATGTAACATTTATAGATATGCAAAGAGTAGATTAAAAAAAGAGGATTCTTTTAGGTTATGAATAAACAATTTAGGCCGTAAACCTCTCAAAACACACATCATACGATTTTAATGGCATGTTTAACTTGCAGCTATTTCTTAAACGGGTTTGCACGGTTTGACCCATTATCAAACAGTTGCAATGTAAAACCCGACCCTTTTACAAACAAGTGTTGTTATAATTTCCATGGATTCACTAGAGATGATATTAATATGATTCATTGGCTAGTTATCGTTTGTTCTGAGCTCCTTGTTTTTCATGTTAATTACAGAATATTACCTTTAATCTTAAACGATCAAGTGCACAAGAAGATTGTCAACAAGAAATTTAGATTTGCATCCAACATTTTGTTAAGGTCATAGTACCTTGCCGTGCTATGCCTTTGCTTGATATGTGAACTATAAGAGATATGGAAATGGTGTAGGTTACGCTCATTACTCGCCACATCATAATTGGATACGTATATATACACAAGTTTATGATTGTGTATAGCATCCTGGCTCCCTATCAGAAGGTTACGTTGCAAATATGAACAAAACAAGATTGGTAGTTTGGCACCGTTTGAGAGGAACCGATGTGAACGGGATCACATTCATTGTTGCTCCATTATATGGTCATTTAACTCATTTGTAAGAAGACACACATACACCAATCTGTAATTCCTTCATAATCATAAGTCATATATCTTACCAAGTGGGTAGGAATATAAAACTAGCTAATATATAGCAAGCTTGAATCCCATGTAGTGAGCTTAACATGAGTATATGATAAAACATTTTCGATTTTATTATTTCAAATATTTGATCATCACTGTGATTGTAGTATTTTTTTTTAGTTATATTTGAAACAAACCATTCATGGGTCAGCTTAACCTAATCCGACATGTTTTCATGGTACTAGAATTTACTCATTTTTACGTGTTGCCCAGCCCATCCAACCTACCGTGTTGCCAAACTCTATTCAACGCCATCGTTCAATAATCCTGTACACGTCCTTAGATAACTATTAGACATACCAATCAAAAATCAAACACAACCAAAACACATGCAGATGTAGTTAACCTAATATACCTCTCTATACTGAGATTTTCAACCTTCTATATACACATTCAAAACCCGTTCAAGTCAAGAAATGCCCACCAATTAGATGATTTATAACTATCGAGATAGTAAACTCTGCTTTAAACTTTGTACATTGCCAATACACAGCAAAGGGGGCAGTACCCGTGTATGATTTATGCTACCTGCAAAGGCATGAGGCATTTAGTTCTCGATTTCAAGCTTAGGCACAATCTTCTTCTGATTTGCCCTCAAAGCATTCTTCCTTCTCTCCTTTATTTCACGAACATATTCTGTCACTATCACATGGAACTTTGGAGCAAACTTGTTGGCAGAAGTAATGTTTAGACCGGCTTTCCTCAAGGCACGAACGACGTGCTGCTGAGCTTTCATGTAGTGCATGCTGCAGAGACAAGGTACAACTGAGCGTAGCACCGGCTTCCCACACGGTATAGTTCCTGCATGCGCACTACATTTAAAGACAGAATAAGGTTATTGCGAGAAAAGGGATTGTTCAAGATATATTGTTACAATATTATTACTTATACAGATATGTAGATAGCGGGATACATTATTCAGCAGTTTTTTATCCCCGCATAACTATCAGCAACCATAATCTAAATCTTTAAAAGTATTGCAGTTCCATATAAGTGAAGAAGTCAACTACGGGTTTAAAATCAACCCCACTAAGGGAGCCCTTATGCTCAATAATGTAAATTTTGGGCGAATACATGAATCACGTGATTGACATATAATGAAGACACATCATGAACTGAAATCACAGAGTGTTTGAAGACGGATTTCTTTCAATTATGGTCAATTAGAAGCAGATATTGAGCATATGGGCATCCATTCAGTGAGTTTGCAAGTTAGTCTAACAGAAACTTAGTCTAAAGCAGCTTGAGACGAAAAACTCTTCAACTGGAAAATATCAAGTAGCCTATTGGACATAATTTCTATGAACGACAAGAGCATAGTCCGTAGGTATGTAACTATAGGCCTTGGTATGTTTCTTTTAACAAAGCTTTTGGTATTCTGTAACACGTGAATACTTGTCTATTCCATATTAATTGAAGTCCAATAAGGGGCCGTATACAGGAAAGAGAAGACAGTGTCAGAAAATTACGTATGATTTCTAAAAACATAACATTCACAAGCAATCATTCCTGCACGCTACATGAAAATAGCCATATAGGTTCTCACACATTCATGCTCCAATGAGTAACAAAAGAAACATAGAGTTCACTAGCACACCTGTGTAAGTCATGTAACCTAAAAAAGTGTTCCATTCAGATATAACAACGCATACCATACACAAAACAGAGCACAGGCAGATAAGCAAGAGCATTTTCAACATCCAAATAAAGAATTCGAGAACTCCTAAGCACATATATAACAAACCATTTCACCTGTCGACCTTTTATAAACCCTAAACGATAAAAAATCAACACAGATATAACATAACTTATCCTTCCTTCTACTACCCCCTAAGAACATACTCCTTGGGAAACAAAAGCGTAAATTAATCATCAAGTATGTATCTGCATGTCTCCTTAAGTTTTAGCTTTTAAAACAGATAATTTGTTTGCTAATGAGCGTTTAGCTATTGCATTTTATTTAAACGCTAATAACATAAGCGTTTAGCTTTTACGTCATTTTACACTTTATAATCTATACAACCACATTACTGCTTCTATAAAACAAACAGCTAATGCTAATTTCGCCAGATACAGCTACATCACTTTTATAAAACAAACAACTAATGCTAATTTCGCCAAACATAGTCACAATCTACGTCATTTACACTTTATAATATACAACCACGTTACAAAACACTTTCATAAAACAGACAGTTACTACTAAATTCGCCAAACATAGTCATAATCTACTCACAATTCATCACATAAAACAAAACGTTAAAATCAAGCAATTCTACACTTCCTCTAAACATAAGTTCACACGCTAACAAAAGAACTGTTTAGCTTTTTAAAGGGAGTTTGTTTCGGCTTATATTGTGGGCTTATGACTTATTGGTTTACGGCGTATGTTTCATAAGCTCGCTTTTTGTGGCTTATTTTCAAACTTTTCGACACTTTTCGACTTATATAACTATATAAGCTTATAAGCTTATATAAGCCGAAAAGTTTGAAAATAAACCACAAAAAGTGAGCTTATGAAACATACGGCGAAAACTAAATAAGTCATAAGCCCGCTACATAAGCCGAAACAACCACCCCCCTTAGCCATTTTAAACTTTATAATTACAGATACAACTACGTTAAAGCAAACAACTACTCCTAGTTTCGTCAAACATAACTACTCACAATTCACATGGCTTAAACGCTCCTAATTCAAATGCTAACAAAAGCACCGTTTAGCGCAAGTGTTTAGCTTTTACGTCATTTTACACTTTATATAATTACAGATACAACTACGTTACCTAACCCTACTAATTTCGCCAAACACACTCATAATCTACTCACAATTCACCGCGTAAAAAACGTCAAACACTAAAAAGTTCCTCACCTCCTAAGAGCAAACTCACACGGCTTATACAACTGCTGTTTCGCATCGGACAAAATATGACTCCTACAAAACCTAGTCAACGTCATCGCCTTATTCGCACACGCATTAAACGCACACTTCCCCCCCTCCCTCCCCTCCC